>MDKF010354037.1:0-14350 GCA_026770625.1 Nicotiana glauca | reverse complement strand
TTTTGCCTAAATTAAATATTTACCTGCTAAAAATGGGTAAAATTTTGGGGAGGGTCAAAAATCACATGTCAACACTTATCCAGTGGCCCGGGCTCATGCTATCAGCGTGGGCTATAGCAACGTACATTTGAGAATCGGGCGCAATTCTAGTTTTAATTGCTCTAAAACGCGATAAATGAGTATCGGTCATAGCGAGGTGGTGAACATTGTTCCTTAGGTCATTTTTTATGGGTCAGCAATATTTTAGATGATTCGGGTCCGGTTGCCAGGGCCCATGCCACCAACATGGGCTATAGCACATGAAAATCTGGGAATCGGGCAGAATTCCATTTTTATGGTACAACAATGCCAAAAAATATGTAACGGCCATATAGAAGCTATGACTATTGTCCCTTAGGTTGGTTTTGAAGGGCCGGCAAAGTTTCAGACGATCCAGGTCCTATTGCTCGGGCCTATACCACCGATGTGGGTTATAGCACACGAAAATCTGGGAATTGGGAATTCTAGTTTTATGTCCCTAAACGCCAAAAAATGAGTAACAATCATGGAGAGGCAGTGAATATTGTTCCTCAGATCATTTCTGATGGGCAGAAATTTTTTTAGATGATCCTTGTCTGGTGGCCCTGACTCATGCCACTAGCTTGTGCTATAGCGAAAATCTAAGAACTGGGCAGAATTCTAGTTTTATGGCCCTAAAACGCAAAAAGCGTGTATCGGTCACAGCGAGGTGGTGACTATTGTTCCTTAGGTCATTTTGGATGGGTCGGAAATGTTTTAGATGATTCGGGTCCGGATGCTCAGGACCATGCCACCGGCGGAATTCCAGTTTTATGTTATAAAAAACACAAAAATGAGTAACTGTCATGGCGTAGCAGTGAATATTGTTCCTTAGGCCAATTTTAATAAGCCGAAAAAATATTAGGCGAACAGGGCCAAAAATGAGTAATGATCGTGTCGAAGCGGTGACTATTGTTCCTTAGGTTATTTTTTATAGGTCATTTAAAGTTTTTGACGATTCGGGTCTGCTGGCTTGGGTCCATGCTACCAGCATGGGCTATAGCACACAAAAATCTAGAAATCGGGCATAATTTCAGTTTTATGGCCATAAAACGCCAAAAATATGAGTACGAGTCATGGCGAGGCAATGACTATTATTCCTTAGGTTATTTTTTATGAGCCATTTAAAGTTTTAGGCAATTCGAGTCTGGTGAATGAGGCCCATGCCACCGGCGTGGGCTACACTCTGTAAATGCTGGCAATCGAGCGGAGTTCCAGTTTTATGGCCCTAAAACGCCAAAAAAATGAATAACGATCATGGCGAGGCAGTGGCTATCGTTTCTTAGGTCAATTTTGTTGGGATGGTAAAACTTTAAGCGATTCAGATCCAGTGGTTTTGGCCCATGTCATTGGCATGAGCTATACCACACGAAAATCTAGGATTCGGGCAAATTCCAGTTTTATGGCCCTTATAACGCTAAAAATGAGTAACAGTCATGGCGAGGTGATGACTATTGTTCTTTAGGTCATTTGTTATGGGCCAAAAAAATTTTTGGCGATCGGGGTCCGGTGGCCTAGGCCTATGCCAATTCTGTGTGCTATAGCACACAAAAATCTAAGAATGAGGCAGATCCAGTTTTATGGCCTTAAAACGAAAAAAAAGAGTAAGTGTCATGGTGAGGCACTGACTATTGTTTCTTAGGTCTTTTCTAATTGGCAGATAAATTTTTAGGTGATCCGCATCGATGGCCTAAGCCCATGCCACCGACATCGGGTATAACATAAGAAAATATAGGAATCGGGCAGAATTTCAGTTTTATGGCCCTAAAAAGCCAAAAAAAAAAAAGAAATGGTCCGGTGGCTTGGGCACAAGCTACTGGCGTGGGCTATAGCACACGAAAATGTGGGAATCAGGAGGAATTATAGTTTTATGGCCCTAAAATGCTAAAAAAGAGTAACGGTCATGGAGAGGCACTGACTATTGTTTCTTACATCGTTTTTGATAGGATGGAAATTTTTTAGGTGATCTAGGACTGGTGGCATGGGCACAAGCTACTAGCAAGGGCTATAGCACATGAAAATTTGGGAATCGGTCGGAATTATAGTTTTATGGCCCTAAAATATTGAAAAACTAGTAAGGGTCATGACGAGGATGTGACTATTGTTCCTTAGGTTATTTTTGATAGGGCGAGATAATATTAGGAGATCCGGTTCTAGTGGCTTGGGCCCATACCACTGGCATGGGCTATAACACACGAAAATCTAGGAATCATATAGAATTCCAGTTTTATGGCCATAAAACGCCAAAAGATGAGTAACGGTCATGGTGAGGCGGTGACTATTGTTCCTTCGGTTGTTTTTTATGGGGAGTTTAATGTTTTAGACAATTTGGGTCTGGTGTCCCGGGCCCATACCACTGGCGTAGGTTGTAGCATAGGATAATCTGGGATTGAGCGGAATTCTAGTTTTATGGAAATGGCCCTAAAACAAAAATAAATGAATAACAGTCATGGCGATGTAGTGACTATTATTCCTTAGGTCAATTTTGTTGGGTCGGTAAAGTTTTAAGCAATCCGGATATAGTGGTGCAGGCCCATGCCACTTGCTTAGGCTATACCATACGAAAATTTGGGAATTGGGCAGAAATCCAGTTTTATGGCCCGAAACGCCAAAATATGAGTAACGATCATGCCGAAGAGGTGACTATTGTTCCTTATGTCATTTTTGATGGGCCGACAAAAATTTTGGCGATCCGGGTCCGGTTGCTTGGGATCATGCCAGTTGCGTGTGCTATAGCACAAGAAAATCTGGAAATCGGGCAGAATTCTAGATTTATGGCTCTAAAATGCTAAAAATGAGTAACACTCATGGAGAGGTGGTGACAATTATTTCTTAAGTCTTTATTTATGGGTCGATAAAATTTAGGAGATCCGGTCCTGATAGCCCTGGCCCATGCCAGCGGCGTGGGCTATAGAACAAGAAAATCTAGGAATTTAGCAGAATTTGAGATTTATGGCCCTAAAATGTCAAAGAACAAGTAACAGTCATGGCGATGTTGTAACTATGGTTCCTTAGATTGTTTTTATGTGTCGGCAAAATTATAGGCTATATGGATCTAGTGGCTCGGGCCTATGCCACCTGAAAATTTTTAAAATCATGCGGAATTCTAGTTTTATGGCTCTAAAAAGTCAATAAAAACGTGTAACAATCATGGTGAGGTGATGATTATAGTTTCTTAGGTCGTTTTTGACGAGCCGATAAAATATTAAGCGATCCAGATCCTGTGGCCTGGCCCATGCCACGGGGGGGGAAGGGGGGGGAGGGGAGGGAGGATTCAAGTTTTATGACCCTAAAATTCCTAACAATAAGTAACGTTCATGGTAAAGAGGTGACTATTATTCTTAAGGTCACTTTTTATGTGCCGGCAAGATTTTAGGCAATTCGGATCCGGTGGCCCGGGCCATACTACTGGCGTGGGTTATAGCACACAAAAATATGGGAATATGGCGAAATTCTAATTTTATGTCCCTACATTATCAAAATAGAGTAACGGTCATGGCAAGGCGTTGACTATTGATTCTTCGGTCATTTTTGATGGGCGTAAAAAATTTTAGGCGATCCGGGTCTGGTGTCCCAAGCCCATGCCACTGGCATGGGCTTTAACATACGAGAAAATTTGGGAATCAGGCGGAACTCTAGTTTTATGGCCCTAAAACACCAAAATATGAGTAACGGTCATGGTGAGGCGGTGACTATTGTTCCTTCGTGTATTTTTTATGGTCCAAAAAAATTTTATGCTATCGAGGTCTTGTGGCCCGGGCCTATGCCAGCAGCGTAGGATATAACATACGAATATCTGGAAATCGGGTGGAATTCCAGTTTTATAGCCCTAAAATGCCAAAAATGAATAACGGTCATAGAGAGTTGATGACTATTATTCCTTATATTTTTTTTTATGGGTCGACAAAAGATTAGGATATCCGGATCTAGTGATCCGGTGCCATGGCCCCAACGTGGGCTGATACGAAAATCTAAGAATTCGGTAGAATTCTAGTTAATGGCCCTAATACACCAAAAAATAAGTCGCAGTCATAGTGAGATAGTGACTATTGTTCCTTATATCATTTTTTTATGTGGGACAAAATTTTAACCGATCCGAGTATAGCGGCCCGGGCCCATGCCACCAGCGTGGGCTATAGCACAAAAAAATTTGAAAATTAGGCGGAATTCCAGTTTTATGATCGTAAAACACCAAAAAAAGTATGATTCATGGCGAGGTGGTGATTATTGTTTCTTAGATCATTTTGGATGGGTCGGCAAAATTTTAGGCGGTCCGGATCTGGTGGCCCAGGCCTATGTAACCTGCGTGGGCTATAACACACAATAATCGGGGAGTCGAATGGAATTCTAGTCTTATATCTCTAAAAAATAAGTAATTATCATAGAGATGCAGTAACTATTATTCCTTAGGTCATTTTTTATTGGCCGGCAAAATTTTAGGCGAAACAGGTCCGGTGGCCTTGACTCATGCCACCGCCATGGGCTATATCACATGAAAATCTGGCAAACATGAGGAATTCCAGTTTTATGCCCCTTAAATGCCAAATGGAGAGACAGTGAAAATTACTACTAAGGTCATTTTTGATGGGCTGGAAAATTTTACGCGATTCTGGTATGATAGCCCATGCCACCGGCGTGGGCTATAGCACACAAAAATCTGGGAATGGGACAAAATTCCAATTTTATGGCCCTAAAATGCCAAAAAATGAGTAACGATCATGGCGAGGCAGTGATTGTTGTTCCTTAGATCATTTTTGATGGGCTGACAAAATTTTAGGCAATCCTTGTCCAGTAGCGCGGGCACATGCCAACGGCATGGGCTATAGTACACAAAAATTTGGGAATCGGGCAAAATTCCAGTTTTATGACCCTAAAGTGCCAAAAACTAGTACCGGTCATAGCGAGGCAGTAACTACTGTTCTGTAGGTCTTTTTTTATAGGTCGGCAAAGTTTTAGACTATTCGTGTCCAGTGGCAGAGGCTCATGCTACCGGCGCGGCCTATAGCACATGAAAATCTGGGTCTTACGCGAAATTCCAAGTTTTATGGCACCAAAACACTAAAAATGCATAACAGACATGGAAAGGCGGTGACTATTGTTCCTTAAGTCATTTTTGATGGTCCGAAAAAGTTTAAGACGATCCGGGTCTGGTGGCCCAGGCATATGCCACCGGCGTGGGCTATAGCACACGAAAATCTCGGAATCGAGGAAAAGTTCAATTTTATGGCCCTAAATGCTAAAAAATGAGTAACAGTCATGGGGAGGCGATGATTATTGTTCCTTAGGTTATTTTTTAATGGCCGGCAAAATTTTTAGATGATCCGGGTCCGGTGGTCTAGGTCCATGCGATCGGCATGGGCTTACACACGAAAATATAGGAACCAGGCATAATTTCAGTTTTATGGCCGTAAAATGCCTAAAAATGAGCACGGTCATGGAGAGGCAGTGACTATTGTTCCTGTATGGTGGCCCTGGTCCATGCCATCGACGTAGGCTATAGCACAGGAAAATCTAGAAATCAAGCGAAATTCAAGTTTTATGGCCCTAAAATGCCGAATAAAATGAATAATAGTCATGGCGAGGTGGTGACAATTGTTCCTTTGGTCATTTTTATTGGGCCGGTAAACTTTTATGCAATCCAGATCCGGTGACACGTCCCCATGCCACAAATGTGGGCTATAGCACACGAAAATCTGGGAATCGGGCAGAATTCAAGCTTTATGACCCTAAAATGCCAGAAATCTAGTAACGTTCATGGCGAGGCGGTGATTATTGTTTCGTAGGTAGTTTTTGATAGGAAGATAAAATTTTAGGTGACCCAGATCTGATAGTCCAGGCCCATGCCACTGGCGTGGCTATGGCACAAGGAAATTATGGAATCGGGCGAAATTCCAGTTTTATGGCCCTAAAATGCCAAAAAATGAGTAACGGACATGGAAAGGCGGTGACTATTGTTCCTTAGGTCGTTATTGATATTATGGAAAAGTTTTAAGCTATCCGAGTCCGGGTAACGGCTACAAGGGAGAATTCAAATGGAAAATGTACTCGGCCATGGATGGACATCACATAAAAATATGGGAATCAGGTGAAATTCAAGTTTGATGGCTCTAAAATGCCAAGAAACAAGTAATGGTCATGGTGAGTCAGTGATGATTGTCCCTTAGGTCATTTTTGATGGTCCGAAAAACTTTTATGTGATTCGGATACGGTGGCCTAGGCCCATTGCACAGGCGTGGGCTATAGCTCAAGAACATTTGGGAATCGGGCAGAATACCAGTTTTATGGCCCTAAAAAAAATTAAAAAAAAGTAACGGTCATGAAGAGGTGGTAACTATTGTTCCTTAGGTCATTTGGGATGGCCCGACAAAATTTTAGGCGATCTGTGTATGGTGGCCTAGGCATGAAAATCTGGGATTAAGGCGAAATTCTAGTTTTACGGCCTTAAAATGCCAAGAAACAAGTAACAGTGATGGTGAGATGGTAACAATTGATCCTTAAGTCGTTTATTTTAGGCTAGCAAAATTTATGCGATCCGGGTCTGATGGCCCAGGCCCATGCCTCTGGCATGGTCTATAGCACATGAAAATCTGAAAATTGGTCGGAATTCCAGTTATATGGCTCTAAAATGCCAAAAACGAGTAAAGGTCATGGCTAAGTGCTGACTATTGCTCCTTAGGTTGTTTCTTATGGGGCAGCAAAATTTTTGTGATCCGGGTTCGGTGGCCCCGGCCCATGCCTCCGGCGTGGGCTATAACATACAAAAATTTGGGAATCGGGCAAAATTCCAGTTATATGGCCCTAAAACACCATAAAAAGAGTAACGGTCATGGCGAGGCAATGACTATTGTTCCTTAGGACATTTGGGATGGGCCGACAAAATTTTAAATGATCCGTGTCTCGTGAACTGGGCCTATGCCACCGGCATAGGCTATAGCACATGAAAATCTAGGAATCATGAGGAATTCCATTTTTATGGCCCTAAAATGCCAAGAAATGAGTAGCAGTCATGGTGAGGTGGTGACAATTGATCCTTAGGTCATTTTTTATGGGACGGCAAAATTTATGAGATACGGGTCCGGTGGTCTAGGACCATTCCACTGGCGTGGGCTATAGTATAAGAAATTTGGACATCGGCGGAATTCTAGTTATATGGCCCTAAAATGCCAAAAAACAAGTAATGGTCATAGAGAGGTGGTGACTATTATTCTTTAGGTCGTTTTTATGGGCCGGCAAAATTTATGTGATTCGGGTCTGTTGGCTCGGACCCATGCCACTGATGTGGACTATAGCACACGAAAATCTAAGAATCGGGCATAATTCTAGTTTATTAGCCCTAAAATGCCAAAAAAGAGTAACGGTCGTGGCGAAGCGATGACTTTTGTTACTTGGGTGGTTTTTGATAAGTCAATAAAATTTTGGGCGATTAGGGTCCGGTCGCTGGGCCCATGCCGATGGCGTGGGCTTTACCATACGAGAATATGGTAATCGAGCAAAAATCTAGTTTTATGGCCCTAAAACGCCAAAAAATGAGTAAAGGTCACGACGAGACGGTGACTATTATTTCTTAGGTCATTTTTTATGGCTGAAAAAAATTTAGGCGATCAAGGTCCGGTAGCCCGGGCCCATGCCACCAGCGTGGGCTATATCACATAAAAATCTTGGAATCGGATGGAATTCAAGTTTTATGGCCCTAAAACACCAAAAATATGTAACGGTCATGGAGAGGCCATGACTATTGTTTCTTAGGTTATTTTTTATAGGCCGACAAAATTTTTGGCGATCCGGGTCCGGTGGCTCGGTCCCATGCCACAGGCGTGGGTATAGCACAGGAAAATCTAGGAATCGGCGCATAATTTTAGTTTTATGGCCCAAAATACCAAAAAATGAGGAACGGTCATGGTGAAGTGATGAATTTTGTTCCTTGTGTGGTTTTTATGGGCCGGAAAAATTTTAGGGGTATACTCCGTATCGACGCCTTTACTTTTATAAAGTGTACGACTAAGTGACTTCATAACCTCAACGTACTTTTTTTCTTACTATAACATAGGCTTTCGTCGGGCTTTCGTCCCTTCGCCTATAGATGAAGGCTTGGATTCGCTATCCCTCGTGACTTGGTATAGAGACATGTAGTTTTCGGTTTTACCACCTAAATGCCTATGAGATAGTGGTCGTCCTTTCGAATGCCTTCTTCCTTACTTTTTTGAGAAGCCCTTTACAACTATACTATAAAGGACAGGGGGTGTTCACCTTTGGAAACTTAGCTACATAAGTCCTTCTCAGAAAGTCAAAGTAAAGGCAAACAATATTCTATTCTACAGCTACTGTCCGGTCGCCCGGACCCATGCCGTTGAAAATATGGAAATCGGGCAAAACTCCAGTTTTATGGCCTTAAAATACCAAAAAATAAGGAATTTTCATGGCGATGTGGTGACTATTATTTCTTATGTGATTTTTTATTGGTAGGCAAAATTTTAGGCAATTCGGGTCCAATCGCCCTGACCCCGCCGGTGGCATGGGCTATCGCATACGAAAATTTGGGAATCGCCGGAATTCTAGTTTTATGGCTCTAAGACGCGAAGGAATGAGGAACGATCATGGCGAGGCTTAACTATTGTTCCTTAGGTAAATTTTAATAGGTCGGCAAAATTTTAGGGAATTCGGATCTTGTCACCCAGATCCATTCCTATGGCGTGGCCATATAGCATACAAAAATCTAGAAATCAGGCGAAATTCTAGTTTTATAGCCCTAAAAGGTTAAAAAAGAGGACCCGTCATGGTGTGGTGATGACTATTGTTTCTTAGGTGGTTTATTATGGGCAGGTAAATTTTTAGGCGATTCATATCTGGTCGCCCAGACCCATACCGATGGCGTGGGCTACATCATACGAAAATCTAGGAAACATGCAAAATTATAGTTTTATGGCTCTAAAATGCCAAAAAAGAGGAACGGGCATGGCGAGGCAATGATCGTTCCTCATTTTTTTTGGTATTTAAGGGTCAAAAAACTAGAATTCAGGACGATTCCCAGATTTCCATATGATATAGTCCACGCCATCTTCATGAACTCGGGCAACCGGCTCGAATCTCCTAAAACTTTACGGGTCTATCAAAAATGACCTAATGTACAATAGTCATCATTTCTCCATGATCGTCTCTAATTTTTGGCATTTTAGGGCCATAAAATAGGAATTCAGGACGATTCCTGTATTTTTATGTTATTGTCCATGCCATCTGCATAAATTTGGGCGACCGACTCCGAATCTCCTAAAATTTTGTGGGCCCATCAAAAACAACCTAATGAACAATAGTCATCACTTCACCATAATCGTTCCTGGTTTTTTTATCATTTTAGGCCTATAAAACAGGAATTCAGAACAATTTCCATATTTTCGTATGCTATAATAGTCTACGCCATATGCATGAATTTAGGCGAACGGCCCCATATCTCCTAAAATTTTGTGGGACTTTAAAAATGACCTAATAAAAATAGTCATCCCTTTGCAATGACCGTTCCTCATTTTTTAGTGTTTTAGAGTAATAAAAGTGGAATTCAGGTTGATTCCTAGATTTTGTGTGGTATAGTCCACTCCATCTGTATGAATTCGAGCGACCGGCCCTGAATATTCTAAAATTTTGTTGGGCCGTGAAAAATGACCTGATGAACAATAGTCATCATTTTGCTATGGTCGTTCCTCATTTTTTGGTGTTTCATGGCTATAAAAGAAGAATTCAAGACGATTCCCAAATTTTCGTGTGATAGTCCATGCCATATGCATGAATTTGGGCGATCGACCCCGAAACTCCTAAAATTTTACGTGCCCATAAAAATGATATAATGAACAATAGTCATCTCTTTGTCATGACCTTTCTTTGTTTTTTGGCAATTTAGGAACATAAAACAAGAATTCAAGAACTTCTACTCTTATTTTTGGCCTCCACACTCTCCTATCAAGGGTCATATCCTCGATAAGCTGAAGATGTGTTTGTCACGAACCGGATTTCCCACCATCGGGAGTCGCGATGGCGCCTACTATCAGAGCTAGGCAAGCCAAGCATTCAAACATTTTCCAATAACAGCATGACAGTAATAACAATAATAAACCTTTAAATAAAAGCGGAAGTCTTTAAAACGTAAATAACTGAAAACCCAAAATGCGGAAGTGTAATATATACTCTACCCAAGACTGGAGTCGCTATCTCACGAACCACTAAAGATTGCTACAAACAAGTCTGAATAGAAAATACATAATGTTTGACTCGATACAATGAAAACAAACTGAAAATATGGAAAGGGGCTTCGGCCTGTGAACGCCAGCTAGGCTACCTCGTAATTCCCTGGACTGAAGTCAGTTCCCGATCAATATACTACTGATGTGGTCCAAAAGCTGCTCCGGTATCGTGATCTGTGCAAAATAGCACAGAAGTGTAGCATCAGCACAACCGACCCCATGTGCTGGTAAGTGCCTGGCCTAACCCCGATGAAGTAGTGACGAGGCTAGACAGGACTACCAAATCAACCTGTGCAGTTCAATATATATATATATGCGAAAAAAGGAAAGAATATAGAAATTAAACAATTAAGAGGGAGGGAAGCATACTATGGGGAAGTACAGTCCGGATATAAATTCAACAATTTAAGTAAGAAACAGGGCAATAACAATAATTAATGAGAGCAGAAAATCAACAGTTGCACAAATCAACCTTCGTGCTTTTACCCTCATTCTCACCAAAAGCAATCAAATAAAGTGCACGGCATCACCCTTCGTGCTTTCCCTCACATAACTCTCATATCATGGCACGGAATGATCCTTCGTGCAATTATAATCAAATCAAAGCACGGAATGGCCCTTCTGCATTAATAATCAAAACATGGCACGGAATAACCCTTCGTGCAAATATAATCACAACATGGCACGGAATGACCCTTCGTGCAAATATAATCACAACATGGCACAGAATGACCCTTCGTGCAAATATAATCCAAACATGGCACGTAATGACCCTTCGTGCATTATCACTCTTCCTCACCCAAACAGCAATCATAACCGAATGGGGCGAGGGGATAGACAAATAATATGAAATGTCCCGGCAAGGGAAAAACACAATTAAACAGCTAAATTCCGGCAAGGGAGAATAATCAATATACTCAATCCATCCCGGCAAGGCATTAACCATAATACCTTCTATTTCCTTCATTTCTTACACATTAGTCTTTTTATTGTTCGAGCCAATGCTCCAAAGAATTTACAACCCACAATCAATCCTCATACTCTTCACATTTCATAGGATTCATCAATTAACATGATAAAGTCATAACAATATCGGAATAAGTATAAACAAGGACCGACGGTCATGCTTGACACTGGTGTATAGATACTTGTCGCCATGCCTATACACCGTACTCGATCATTTAGCAATTAGCAATTAATAACACTCTAATCTTATTCCTTCAAGCCAAAGTTAGATCAAACACTTACCTCAAATGCTCCAAAAATCCACTCAAGCCTCTAGTATAGCTTTACCCCTCAAATTCACCACAAAACCGCTCGAATCTAGTCACAAATTACTTGAATGTATCAACAAATGCTAATTGAATCAACTTTAATGCATGAAAATGAATTTCCCAAAGTTTTACTCAAAAATTCCCAAAACGCCCCAGGGCCCACGTGGTCAAAACCCGAGGTTCGGACCAAAACCCGGTTACCCATCCTCCACGAGTTCATATCTATGATTTATTTTGAAATTGGACCTCAAATTGGGTCCAAATTCCCAATTTTAAGAAAACCTAGGTTCTACACAAAATCTCTATTTTCACCCATGAAAAATCTTGATTTTAAGATGAAAACATGATAAATGATGTTAAAGATTGAAAAAATTAAGTGAAAATCAACTTACAAATGGATTGGAGAAGGAAGGGTTCTTGAAAAATCGCCAATGGGTGTTTGGGTTTGAGAAATATGAAAAATGGGGCTTAAAATCGTCTAAGTATGAAAAATGCAGGCCTCAGTTATGGGAATTGCAAACCGAGAAGACCTGGGAAATGTGACATCTGGGTTCGCATTTGCGAACTCAGGTCTGGACGCCTAGTTTCGCATTTGCGAAAATTCTATCGCATTTGCGATCAGAGGCCTCTCGCATTTGCGAGCAAGGGCGTCGCATTTGCGACTATATCCAGCTTTCCCATACTTCGCAATTGCGAATAAATGCTAGCATTTGTGAGCTCGCAATTGCAAAACTCCCCTTCGCATTTGCGAAAACCACAGAACCCAACATACCAGATTTTTTTGGAAAATGAAAAATGCAATCCGATGCCTATCCAAAACTCTCCCGAGCCCTCGGGGCTCCAAACCAATTATGCACACAACCTCAAAAACATACTACGGACTTACTCGTGTGATGAAATCGCCAAAATAACATCATATACATAGAATCAAAACTCAAATCACGTGATTTTCTTCAACTTTCATAAACTTTAAAATTTGGAACTTATAGTCCGAAACACGTCAAACGACGTCCGTTTTCAACCAAACTTTACAGAAAGCGCTTAACACATACTTAAGACTTGTACCGGGCGTCGGAACCAAAATACGAGCCCGATACCACAGTCTTTTTCAATTTTCATTTCCACTTTCCTTAATAATTTCAAAAAAACAATTTCACAGAAAAATTCTTTTCCTCGGGTTCTAGACCTCGGATTTTGACTCCTGGCACATGCCCGAGTCCCATATTTTTCTACGGACCCTCCGGGACCGTCCAACCTCGGATTCGGGTCCGTTTACCCAAAATGTTGACCAAAGTAAACTTTAATCATATTAATATAAAAATTCATTATTTTTCACACATAATTCATATTTAAGCCTTCCGGTTGTATGCCCGGACTGCGCACGCAAGTCGAGGCAAGTAAAAGTGAGGTTTTTAAGGCCTCGGAAGCACGAAACGAATGAGAAAACAAGTGATGACCCTTTGGGTCATCATATCATCCACCTCTAAAACAACCATTCATCCTCGAACGGACAAAAGAGAGAAGTACCTGAGTCGGGAAATAGATGGGGATAACGGCTCCGCATATCAGACTCGGACTCCCAGGTTGATGCCTTAGGAGGCTGACCTCTCCACTGGACACGTACTGAAGGAAAACTCTTCGACCTCAACTGTCGAACATGCCGGTCTAGAATAGCTACCGGCTCCTCCTTGTTAGACAAATCCTTGTCCAACTGGATAGTGCTGAAATCTAACACGTGGGCTGGATCGCCATGATACCTCCGAAGCATGGACACATGAAACACTAGATGCACGGCTGACAAGAACTAGGGCTAATGTTGCCCTTCTTCCCAAATCTCATCACGCCCTTCATAGGCGACACTCGGATTAAGAGCCGCTCACCAACCATGAAAGCTACATCTCGAACCTTACGATCTGCATAACTCTTTTGCCGTGACTGAGCAGAACAAATCCTGTCCAGAGTGATCTTGACCTTATCCAAGGCCTCCTGAACTAAATCTAAATCCAATAACCGAGCCTTTCCCGGCTCGAACCATCCGACCGGAGACCGACATCGCCTACCATACAACACCTCATATGGAGCCATCTGAATGCTGGAGTGGTAGCTGTTGTTGTAGGCGAACTCTGCTAAAGGAAAAAACTGGTCCCACGACCTCCAAAAACAATGACACGGGCTCTGAGCATATCCTCCAATATCTGAATAGTCCTCTCGGACTGGCCGTCCATCTGAGGATGGAACACTGTGCTCAACTGAACCTGGGTGCCCAACTCCTACTGAACTACTCTCCAGAAGCGCGAGGTAAACTGCGTAACCCGGTCCGAAATAATAGATGCCGGCACCCCATGAAGGCGAACAATCTCTCAGATGTAGGTCTCAGCTAACCTCTCTGATGAATAAGTGGTGGCAGCAGGAATAAAATGCGCTGACTTGGTCAGCGTATCAACAATGACCCAAATAGCATCAAACTTCTTTCGAGTCATCGGAAGACCAGTAATGAAATACATGGTAATCCTCTCCCACTTCCACTCGGGAAGCTCAATCCTCTGAAACAAACTACCAGGCCTCTGATGCTCATACTTGACCTGCTGACAATTCAAACACCTAGCCATATATGCAACAATATTTTTCTTCATCCTACGCCACCAATAATGCTGCCGCAAGTCCTGATACATCTTCGCAGCGCCCGGATGAATAGAATACCGAGAACTATAGGCATCCGCTAAGATCAACTCTCGAATCCCATCGACATTGGGCACACAAACTCGCCCCTGCAACCTCAAAACACCATCA
>MU780534.1:171863-188950 GCA_026770625.1 Nicotiana glauca | reverse complement strand
AATTTGAAGTCAATCGGACGTGATTTGATAGGTTTCGGCATCGGAAATAGAAGTTGGAAACTTCAAAGTTCATAAAGCTTGAATTGAGGTGTAATTCGTGATTTTGGTGTTGTTTGATGTGATGTGAGGCCTCGAGCAGGTCTGTAATGTGTTTTGGGATTGGTTGGTATGATTGGTTGGGGTCGCATCGGGTGGATTCCGGGTGGTTAACGGATCGAAAGTTGGATTTTTGAAAGAGCTGGGCAGACCGCAGAAGCGGTTTTAAACTGAGGCTCGAGGATCGCAGATGCGGTCCAGATTCTGCAGAAGCGGGACCGCATCTGCGGATGAGGTGATCGCAGAAGCAGAAAGGAAGGCTGAGCCCAGGACCGCAGAAGAGGCTAAATGGTCGCATAAGCGGACTCCGCAGGTGCGAAAATATTCCGCAGAAGCAGAAAACGACCTAGGCAGAAGCTTAATTTAAGTCGTGATTTAGTTCATTTCTCTCATTTTTTTTCATGGCTTGGGGCGATTGTGGAGAGCTTCAAGGAGGGGATTTTCGCCATCAATGTTAAGGTAAGTTATTCCCACCTATTATAAGTTAAATACATTGATCATGTATGAGAATTAGTGTAAATATTGAGGTTTTGGTTGAAAACCTAGAAAATTATAATCTTGAATTTTGTCCACGATTTTGAGTATGGAATTAGGATAAAATTATATATTTGAGTCCCTAAGGTCATGGGTAATCTTTATCTTCAAGAAAAATTTGGATTCCGGGCACGTGGGCCCGAGGGCATTTTGGTCATTTCACTAAATGAAGTTGGGAATTCGTATAATCTGAATTTATAATAAGTATTTGAGTATGTTCTCATTAGTTCATCGTTAAATTGGCTAGTTTGGGTGCATTGTGCGTTGGTTCAAGCCTTCGGAAGGATGTAGAATGTCGATTTCGAGTCTTCGGAGCGAGGTGAGTCTCCTTTCTAATTCTGTAAGGGGGAAATTACCCCATAGGTGAGTTAAATTGATTATGTGCTCCTAGTTGTGGGGGCTATGTGCGCACGAGGTGATGAGAGTCCGTGCGTAGCTACTATATGCTATTGTCCGGGTAGTTTAGGACCCAAAAAGCATGTTATATGTGGATTAATTGTGAAATCCTTGATGGCTTAGATTTCTTAAATCACATTAAATTGATAATCGGATTTTCTAAAAGACTTAAGCTTTGTTTTCCCAAATTAATAAAAGAGAATTGACTTTTCCTGGATATTTGCTCCACGATGACTTCCTGACTGTTTATCTATCGGTGTATGTTTATTTTGGAACGGGGCGAACGCCTCGGCAGATTAATAGATGCATCTATAGGCGCGCCGTCGACCCTTGGCAAGTGCACATTTATTTTTATTAGATCGGGCTGTCACCTCGGTATGATTTGCGCATGCCTGTGTTGCTGCCTGAACGTAATTAAGTTATTNACCATCTCGTCTCTACCCCTTCGGGATTTGGCGGGACACTCACTGAGTACACGTTGATTACGTACTCATACTACACTTCTGTGTATTTTTTTTTCACAGGTATATTTCATTTTAGCGGCCTACTAGGCGCAACAGCACGGACGATTCAGGGACTAAGTGAGCTGCAAATTGCGAGGCGACCTGCAGCTAGTGTAGTTCCTTTCTGTACTTTTATTATTTATTTCCTGTCCATTGTATTCCGGACAGAGGTTGTATTTTATTTCATTATCAGTAATCGCTCATGCACTTGTGACACCGGGTTCTGGAATGGTTTTTGAAAAGTTTGATTTAATTATTATTGTTAATTTGAATTGAAACAAAACCCTTTAATTTGTGAAAAATGGAAGGAAAATTTTGGAATTTGATGTATTTAAAAAGAATTTTTAAATCGGTAATCTAATTGGCTGGCCTGACAGCGGTGTCCGGCGCCACCACGACCCTTGGTGGATTTTGGGTCGTGACAATAATGGTGGCTGCTGTGAGAGCCGGCAACGACTGGTTTTCATTATTAGGTTAGAAGAGGCGAGGAGGAGCAGTGGGGTGTTTGGATCTCGTTTTCCGGCCAGCCGGTGATGAGATCTGGCGGCGACGATTTTTGGGTGAAAGGAATGTTGTTCCTAGGGTTTTTGTCTTGTGAAGAAGGAGATGAACTAGCTAGGGTTTTTTGTCGTAGTCTTGTTTTTTCTAAGATTCTTGTCCAAGGAAGAAGAAAATCTGCTGATAGGTCTTTTAGTTGCGGGGTATGTTCTTATAGGTTAGAGAATAAAGAAATTACGCCTTAATATTGGGCTAAAAGAAATAAATATCCAAATCTTATTTAAACTCCTTTTAATATACTACATAATACAAAAATTAATCTAATTAATTAAACTAAATTATATATATAAAATGTGAAACTATTTTTTATATTTTCAAAGATTATATTAAGATAAAATAGGTTCAAAGTAATACCTTTCTAAAATACCTAATGCATGAATTAAATAGAGAAATATGAAACTATTTTTGTAATTTTTAATTTTTTTCAAAAGAGTCAAAATTAGTTGAAATAACTATATTATATCTAAACTAAGTATTTAAATGCTAAAATATGTAAAATCTTGGGGAGCGTCAAAAATCACATGTCTACAAACGAGTCAAAAGTTTGAGAATATATTCTGGGTTGTCGAAGTATTTTTGGCCGAGGCTATTCACACGGCAGCTTACCTCGTAAACAAGGGACCTATGTACCATTGAATTTTGAAATTCCTAAGGAGATATGGACAAGAAAGGAGGTAACTCTCTCACTTATGAAAATATTTGATGTGTTACTTATGTGCATATAAATTCTAATGATAGAGATAAGCTTGATCCTAAAGCCAAGAAATATTTTTTACTGGCTATGGTAATGATTATTTTGGTTATCAATTTTGGGATGATCTAAATAAAAAGATCTTAAGACACAGGAACGTCACATTCAATAAAAATGTAATGCACAAGGACAAGCTTGAAGTATAACTAACCAGCACCACCAGACAAACATCCAAAACGGTTGAGTTAGAAAAAAAAAATTAGAAAATGAAGTGGCTCGAGGGATTACAAGTTTATAACTGATTCTGAAATGGAAGATGAAGAACCAGAAGCCGAATCTAGATCAAAATCAGAAGCAAAGATAGAATCAGATGCAGAACCAAATCTGAAGTCAGGACTTGAATCAAATTCGAGATCAGTTACTCTTGAACCTACATTAAGGAGATCTAAAAGAGTCATGAATAATCCAGATAGGTTAACTCTATCTCTTCATTATTTACTTCTGACTAATACTGGAGAACCAGAGTATTTTGTTGAAGCAATAAAAGTGATAAATTCTGATAAGTGGAAGCTAGCCATGAAAGAAGAGATGAATTCTCTTCAAAAGATAAAACATGGATATTTAAAGAGTTACCAAAAGTGTGGCAACCCCTAGGGAGGTTGCCACTTATTCAAAAAGCTAAGCTAAGCTATTAGCAATTATTATTTAAAATTAATTTAAACATATTATTATCAAAATCTATAGTGGAAATAGACTCACGGGAACGAGGTTCAAACTACGATATTTCAACGTAGTAAAATCTCATAATTTTTTTTAGAAGTACAAGAATATTACTTTTAAAAAGAGCGAGCAGTACCTATTTGAATTAAATCAACACCTTAGGGTGCATCAAATAACTAGCAGTGTTGTCAGAGGCAAAAGGTTATAAAAACCGCGCACCAGGTCTATTAGCGGCTTTAAGCGCAAAGCACAGGTAAAGTGTGTGATTTAGTAAAAAGACGCAATGAAGGAAAAAGGTAAAATAATTATCTGTAGTTCAAGAAAAAAAACAAGTTCATTTATAATGTTTTCCTTAATAGCTAATACACTTGTTTGCAAATTATGTTTATAGTCTAGTGCCCTCAATTCAAGATAGGACTCATGGCCAATAGGACACACCTCTTAGTGCCTTGCCTACACTGAAGCACATCTTAAGTGAGGTAAAGCTTCATTCCGGAGCTTTCAGAGCTTCGTATCTTAAGCGTGCCTTAAATGAGCCTTTAACAATATTGATAACTAGTAGAGAAATATTTTTAATACTACAACATTCAAGGCTCATTCTAATCATGAAATTTTGACTCTTAATCTCAAAACAAACAAGTTAAGTCTCTTAGGTTCAATGCAAATACCAAATTAAACATATCACAAGATTTGGGCAAAGACAATGCCGATATAGTCGAATCATTCACAAATCAAGTTACCAAAATAATAGAAGCATAACCCCATATTCATTCAAAAGTACATATCTAAGTGTGTCTTATACGTCATGTACAACTCTTCAAAAGTCTAAAAATATATATATGCTTAAGCAAATATGATTTTTGTCTAAGCTTTCACGATTCTACTTGCATGACCATCCTTAAGTCTCTTTAGGTACATCACCTACGGTAGTAACAAACTACCGCTTACAATATAAAATATATAGATTATATGGAACCTAGAAATATATAAATTATATGAAACCTAGAAATATAAATTAAGCTATATCTACATGATAACAAGCCAGTTATGTATCAATAAAATTACAACAAAGAAATTCACATATAAAAGTTCATCAAATCTTGTCACGACCCAAACCCCGCTCTAATTGTGATGGCGCCTCTCGTGAAGACAAGGCCATCCAACCAACCCATTTCGTCTTTTCAAAAAAATTAAATATTGATTCACAATTTTAACATAATTAAATAACCACAGTCTAAATAGAAATTTCTTTATTAAGTGCGGAATACAATCCAAACACAGCCCAAACCGGGGTGTCACAAGTCACGAGCATCTAATAGAGTATAAATACGACTACAAGGCCTGTAATATATAAAATAGGACTGATAAACAAAAGGGAGAAGTGCGGTGCTGCGAACGATGGTAGTCACTTCGCTAAACTCTGATAACTTAGCCTCCGATCAGCTCATAACCCGCTACTGGAGGAACAAATACCTGTATCTGCACGCGAGGTGCAGGGAGTAAAGTGAGTACTCCAACTCAGTGAGTAATAAAGGTAAATAATAACTGATCAGTAAGAAATTACACAAGGCAAACCATCATGTTGTATAGAGCAGTGTAAAACCATTTGAGAAAAACAATGAAGCTGTGAAATCTTTAGAAATATCTTAACTCAGTTTAAACCTCTTTTGAAAATGACGTCTTCAAAAATTATGCAGTGATTGCAAAACAGTTAGTGCCGATAAGCACAGAAAATTCGCCCCTCAGGCACAAATACCACAGTATAACAGGTAAAAGGACAAGTAAATATGAAAGATGAACTCATAAAAGTTCGCACCTCGGGCAATATCTCAAAATAGTACTAGCCCCTCATGCTTCCTCACAATTACTGATATCAGCCCCTCGGGCTACCTAACAGTCACTCGTATCAGCCCCTCATTCTCACTCTCAGTACAATGGGTACCCGCGCTCACTGTTGGTGTGCAGACTCTGGAGGGGCCCATTACGGCCCAAGCGTTATATCAAGCCACCTCGTGGCATCATCACTCAGCACTCGGCCTCACATCACTCGTCACTTGGCCTCACATCACTCAAGCCACCTCGTGGCATATAAATGTATCTTATGCCCTCGGCCTCATATCACTCAGTATATCCTCACATATGTCCCTCGGCCTCACTTAGTCCGAAAATCATCACAAGCCCCTCAGGCATTAGTAAAACAGTAGTTCTCAGCCTAAAATATCATTTAGAAATATCATTTAAGTTTCAAATCTGAGTAAAAGTGGCTGAGTTTGTAAAACAGGAGATATCAACAGGACTGAATTCAAGTAATAGATCAAAACAGTGAGAAAATAGTGATAAAAATCCCCGAAGGATTTAAATAATTGGCACGAAGCCCAAATATGGTAATCAGCCCAAATCATGGTGATAACAAATAAGTTTTAATCAAATACGCGGTAAAATCATCAATCGGGACAGACCACATCACAATCCCATGTAGTAAAAGACCCCACGCTCATCATCCAGCGCGTGTCTCACCTCAATATAGCACTACGATGTGCAATTCGGGGTTTCAAACCCTCGGGATATCATTTACAATCATTACTCACCTCGGACTGACGAAATCTCTAGCTCGCGACACCCTTGCCCCTCAAATAGGCCTCCACGCGCGTCGAATCTATCTAAAATCAGAGCAAATACATCACAATATGCTAAGGGAACAAAACTCAAGCGAAAACAATCAATAACGAGCACAAATCCCGAAATTACCAAAACTCGAGCCCCGGGCCCACCTCTCGAAACTCAAAATTTTTTACATTATTAGATTCCTTATCACTCCACGAGTTTATGCATATAAAGAACACCACAATCGGAGTCCAAATGACCCCTCAAATCCCAATTTAAAATTCCAATCCCTAGTTCTTCCATTTTTAGCTTAAGTTCCATGAATTTCTAGGTGGATTACACAATATAATTGAGTTTCAAGACCAGAATTCTTACCTCAAGTCATTTCCCTTTGAATCCCTCTTTAATCTCCACCAAAAAGCTCTCAAAATGATCAACCATGAAGGAAAAATGACCCAAAATTGCGGATAAAATAAAATTATAACATTCTGCCCAGCACTGAAATTCCTTCATCGCGTTCGCGACTACTGCCTCGCGAACGCGAAGAACATCTTTTAATTTCCAAAAATTAACCCTATGCGAACGCGAAACTCACCCTGCGAACGCGATGCCTCAGCCTTCCTCTCCTACGCGAATGCGACATTCCTCATGCAAACGTGTAGAACAACTGCTCCTGGAACACCAATCCTTATACGCGAATGCGATCTAGCCCATGCGAACCCGAAGCACAACGATCTTAGCCTTCCGCGAATACGAGCCCTCAGACACTAACGCGAAGGCTTATATTTCTTCCTTCCAATTCCTTCCTCGCGAGCGCAAAGGGTTATTTCTCTGCAACACCTAAAATGAAAATCTGCAACTTTTAAACTTAGAAAATGGTCAGATTGACCACCCGAAACTCACCCGAGGCCCCGGGGACCTCAACCAAAAGCACCAACACATCCTAAAACCACATTCAAACTTGTTCCAATCATCAAAATACCTCAAACAACATCAAATTACCCAAAACTCATCGAATTCGAGCCTAAGTCTTCTAAAAACTTCTGAAATACGCTTTTGATCAAAAACCCAACCAAACCACGTCTGAATGACCTGAAATTTTGTGCACACAACCCAAATGACATAACGAAGCTTCAACAACTCTCGCAATTCCATTCCGACCCTCGGATCAATTTTTCACCTATCAATCGGAATTCGCCAAAATACTAGCTTCGTCAATTCAAACCTAATTCTACATCGGACCTCCAAAACTACTTCCGATCATGCTCCCAAGTCCCAAATCACCTAACGGAGCTAACCAAATTTTAAAAATTCCGATCTGAGATCATATACAAACAAGTCAACTCTTGGTCAAACCTTTCAAATTCAAAGCTTTCAACTGAGACTGTTCTTTCAAATTCATACCAATTTCCGTGAAAACCAAAACCAATGATCTATATCAATCATAATACATTACACGGGGCAAGTCATGCCCAATAACTGGCGATCAAAGTGCAAAAGCTGAAAACGACCGGTCGGGTCGTTACATCCTCCCCCATCTAAACATACATTCGTCCTCGAACGTACCCAGAGTTGTTCTAAAAGCCAGCCAATCGCTGATTAACCTTACCAAGCATATACCCGGGGGTAATCCCACATCACCCTATCTCATATAGGTCTAATAGCACATTGTAACTAAAATTTCACAACCTAATCTAGCCCATAAACCTTAGAACCACATTTCCATTTCCGAAATCATACACAAGATCAGAACCTCACATCTATATTCAGAATAAGCCCGAACCAGTTGTAATAACTCATACATGTACCCTTAGGTGCAATTACCTGGTATACCCTATAACTCAAATACCTTAGCGATAACTTCCATTCACAGTAGCTACACACAATGACTGAATACCGGTAGAAAATCTCTTATCAGCTAAAGTTTCATTCCAACACTTTTACATATACTGCAGCTGATTACTAAAACACACAGTAAGCCATCACTATTTCTCAGATCAATCATTCATGAAGCCACTTCCTTTTTGGCTAATACCACAGCAGATTCCCGAGCCGAAGCTCAATATTATCCTTCCAACAAGCTGAATCAAATATGTTCGTATTCATTAATGATCCCAACGGTCTCCTCTAATCCAACACACCACTCTAGTGACATGACACATCAATATAGGCCTAAGCCATAACTAGCATAATATGCATACCAATAAGCAACAGTCCGAACAAACTCAAATCATGAAAATGACTCAAATAAAATAGTTATACCTCTAGCTCACCAGTACCACCACAACACAAGGCTGATAACCTGTCTCACATCATAGAATAGAACACATGAATCTAACCCGCAAGGTCATATCTCCACATAGCTTCGGTGCAATGCGCGATCCTATCCAAACACTGATCCACATGAGACACCTCAAGTCACTATGCTCAAAATCGAAAGCCACGCACAATTTGATGTCTGGAACCAAAGCAAATCATTACACCCACAGTGACACAAGTAACATCTACCACGCAAACCCAATAGGGCATAACCGATACGCCATTCACCGAGCAACACCCAATTACTCTTCCCGCTCGACTTCCACTATGAACCCTAATGGAATCGCACCATACGTGCCCATAACCAACAATTCACAACACCTCGCAACACAGAAAGGTAACTCATTGATCTCACCAGATTACTAATAAGCTCAATAACAGTCGAATAGATACATCCATCAACAATACAATTCGAAGCCAACTAAGCCGACTCATGTTAGAACACACATCCACAATGACCTGCCAACGAACTCCTTATCAAGGACACCTGAAGCTGCTCCTTCCGCCTCTATAACTCTGCCAGTGTCTTACGATACGGTGCCCGGTATCAAATCAATATCGAAATCAACAACACTGCCCGGCGACATGCCCGACCACAAGAAGCACATCCGAAAAGTCCCTCACCACCGGAACTGAATCAATATAAGGAGCCTCAGCACTGACACTCATTGCAAGAGCCCAAATAAGAAAGACAAAACCTTCCCAGTCGTCCGCTGGGTCTTCGAAATATAAAAATTCTCAATAGGACATAATCCGTCGAACATCACCACTCAATCTGTGGCATTTTTTGGCATAGCCAACAGCGCCGCCTTAGCGCAATAGCCCTGAATAACACAACACGGAGAAAACCTGTCCGAACCCAATATCACATCCAAGATCTAATATCCCAAGCAACAAAAGGTCCGCTCGGGCCTTCAAATCTCAATAGTCTCTAAACAGTGCCGATGCACACGATCTACAACCACAACATAGCCTGAAAATGAGAACTTCTGGTCTCCAACTCCATGTAGCACACAAATCACCATACCTGATCTCAAATTCCCCCGTCCGAATACATATCACACCTTAGGTTCCCAATCATTCCACAACAGATATTCTAAAATTCCCATGTGTCATCAAGCAAACTCGAATATTAGCAGTCGACCTAACAAGAAAGCACAGCAGTACTACTGAAGTACTATCAACTTATTCACATTGCCTTTTCTGAAACATATACCCTCTTACTAGGATTAGCAATGTCATTCCCTTAATTATCTGAAGATCATTCACCCTAATCATCTGAAGCTCATTTCTCCAATCACTTAAAACTGCCCGTGCTGCCTAAGAATTTTAATGACTTTCTATTCAGAACTGAACCGTAACCTTACACACGCAAATCTCAATACTCCACAACATGTCCCATATACCATACCATCCTAGGATAACATGAGAACCTTGTTTCCCTTCCGAGCCACAAACATCTACGTACTCAACTAGTCAAGAACTTTCCATTGGTCCCACCTTGAAGAAAATCACTATACATCCCATGCTCCGCATGCCTATAGAAAATATACATCTCCAAACTGCAGTAAAAATCATCAAGAACTCTCCGAGTTCCCCTTGCACAAATCATACCTACCAGGACTGAATCCTTCTAACTCGACCAAGCTAAGCAAACTGTCAAAACCTAAGAGCATTGCCGCAAAATACCTATAGGAACTCATTTCCTCGAACACACTCAAGGAATAGATCATGTCCTTACCATACCGGTTCGGTCTACTATCAAGCTACTCCATCTATCTAAATTTCCTTCTGATTCATCCTCAACTTGATATTCCCTCTTATTGTAGCACCACAATCCTCAACTCAGACTTACCACATGGAGCCAAGCATAAAACCACACCGTCTAAGGCTCATACGTCGTTGAACACTTTCTTAAACATTCCCAAAAACACCACATTCCAGCATACTTTACTCTGGAGAACTTCCTGCGAATCTAAATCCGTCACCTTTACTTTCCTGATACTGATACATAGAATTCCATAATTAATATAGAAATACCACCAGCCTTGACCTCTTCCAATAAAACTCAGTTTCTAACCACGTATACAACTTTAAGACACATGATTGTTACATGTAGAATCTTGAACACATTAGAACCATTCTCAAGAGTCATTTACTCTATTTACACTGCAATTAGCCTGATCAACCGAACAGAACTACCTGTGCCTTATTAGCACTCTGATACTGCAAGATACGACCTCATCCCAATACAAACAAACATCTTCCTGCTCTATGCACCAGGCATTCTGTACCAACAACAACTTAGGACATCCTGTGATTCTCACACGCCTACGAATCACCATATAACCTTGTCAAAAATTTCCTTCACTCGAGCCATCCTCGACTTCAACCTCCGTGAGCCATCACTGACTCACCAACACGCCTCAAACTTGAACCAATATAGCACCTAATTGTGCAATCAACTTAATCAATAGCAAACTCCACACTTGGCTCGAAGCCATAGATCAAAACACACCCAATAACTCATAATGCATATACTCTATTGCTGCCATAATATCATAGTGAGATTAAACTCAATCCTTCATAAGCTCATGAAAAATAGACCATCTAGTACTTAAATCTTCTGCAAACCTTGCACTCATTCTCGCAACTTAAGAGACCCAAAATTCAAATTTCAACACTTATATTTTACTTGCACATGGGATCTTCTAACAGCCACATAAGGGTCACACAACCCCAGAATTTTTGCAGGAGATACCCCACCCGTTTTGCCTTCAATTAATATTTTTGTATACTTTCCACCATCATAAACTGTACGCAGTCACTTAGTCTTCCTGAGTCTGAACTCGTACCGTAACATAAAATTTTACTTCACTCTCAACTGGGAAACATGAAAAGATATTTCATACGCCCATCACTCGGGGCTATACCTCAAATCAAGATGGAATTCCAATACCTAATAGTTCCTCTATCCTTCATCAGGCCTTTTTCGTCACTCCTACGTCATGTAGATACATCTTGCAGTGCTAACATACTCATCACATAGCCACGGCTGTCACTTCCACTAACAGGGATACTACTGAACATATAAGCTCAAAATACTTGTTCACACAATCAGCACCTCAGTGCTCAAGCCATAGGCAAAGATCCGGCCTTAAGTCCTCCAGACTGGCCCAACATCAACTCACAGAGATCACATCTTGCTCTTCGATTGAGAATCACAAGCCATCAAGGCATATCTGATACTGAGCGCTCATGTGCGCATACAAATGCATGAAAGGAATTTCAAGAGTTACTTTTCAAGTTGAATCAAGGACGCACGATAAGAATTCAAGAATGTGAAGTTTTCCTAAAGGTTCCGCAGCCTCTCGAGGATAAATACAGACGTCGCAAGACTCTACTAAACTTGCTCATGACTCGTGAGGCATAGTAACCTAGGATGTGATACCAACTTGTCACAACCCAAAACCCGCTCCGGTCGTGATGGCGCCTCTCGTGAAGACAAGGCCAACAACCAACCCATTTCGCCTTTTTAGAAAAATTAAATATTGATTCACAGTTTTAACATAATTAAATAACCATAGTCTAAACAGAGATTTCTTTATTAAGTGTGGAATACAAACCAAACACAACCCAATCTGGGGTGTCACAAGTCACGAGCATCTAATAGAGTATAAATACGACTACAAGGCCTGCAATATATAAAATAGAACGGATAAACAAAGGGAAAAAGTGCGGTGCTGTGAACGCTGGCAGTCACTTCGCTAAACTCTGATAACTTAACCTTCGATTAGCTCAGAACCCGCTATCGGGGGAACAAATACCTGCATCTGCACGCGAGGTGCAGGGAGTAAAGTGAGTACTCCAACTCAGTGAGTAATAAAGGTAAATAATAACTGAGAAGTAAGAAATCACACAAGGCAAACCATCATATTGTACAGAGCAGTGTAAAACCTTTTGAGAAAAAACAATGAAGCTGTGAAATCTTTAGAAATATCTTAGCTCATTTTAAATCTCTTTTGAAAATGACTTCTTCAATGATTATGCAGTGATTGCAAAATAGTTAGTGCCGATAAGCACAGAAAATTCACCCCTCGGGCACAAATACCACAGTATAACAGATAAAATGACAAGTAAATATGAAAGATGAACACATAAAAGTTCGCACCTCGGGCAATATCTCAAAACAGTACCAGCCCCTCGGGCTACCTCACAATCACTCATATCAGCCCCTCGGGCTCACTCTCAGAATAGTATCAGCCCCTCGGGCTACCTCACAGTCACTCGAATCAGCCCCTCATTCTCACTCACAGAACAATGGGTACCCGCGCTCACTGTGGGTGTGCAGACTCTAGAGGGGCCCATTACGGCCCAAGCACTATATCAAGACACCTCGTGGCATATAAATGTATCTCAGGCCCTCGGCCTCATATCACTCAGCATATCCTCACATATGGCCCTCGGCCTCACTCAGTCAGAAAATCACCACAAGCCCCTCGGACATTGGTAAAACAGTAGTTCTCAGCCCAAAATATCATTTAAGTTTCAAATCTGAGTAAAAGTGGCTGAGTTTGTAAAACAGTAGATATCAACAGGACTGAGTTCAAGTAATAGATCAAACAGTGAGAAAATAGTGATAAAAATCCCCGTAGGTTTCAAATAATTAGCACGAAGCCCAAAAATGGCAATCAGCCCAAATCATGGTGATAACAAATAAGTTTCAGTCAAATATGTGGTGAAATAATCAATCGGGATGAACCACGTCACAGTCCCCAGTAGTAAAAGACCCCACGCTCATCATCCAGCGTGTCTCTCACCTCAATATAGCACTACGATGTGCACTCCGGGGTTTCAAACTCTCAGTATATCATTTACAATCATTACTCACCTCGAACCGGCAAAATCTCCAGCTCGCGACGCCCTTGCCCCTCAAGCGCGTCAAATCTATCCAAAATCAGAGAAAATACATCATAATATGCTAAGGTAACAAAACCCAAGCAAAAACAATCAATAACGGGCACAAATCCCGAAATTACCAAAACTCGAACCCCGGGCCCACCTCTCAAAACGTAGAAATTTTCACATCATTAGATTTCTTATTATTCCACGAGTCTATGCATATAAAGAACACCAAAATCAGAGTCCAAATGACCCCTCAAATCCCAATTTAAAATTCCAAAATTCCAAGCCCTAGTTCTTCCATTTTTAGCTTAAGTTCCATGAATTTCTAGGTGGATTACATAATATAATCGAGTTTCAAGACCAAAATTCTTATCTCACATCGTTTCCCTTTGAATCTCTCTTTAATATCCACCAAGAAGCTCTCAAAATGATCAACCATGGAGAAAAAATTACCCAAAATCGCGGATGAAATGAAATTATAACATTCTGCCCTGCACTGAAATTCCTTCATCGCGTTCGTGACTACTTCCTCGCGAACGCGAAGCACATCTTTTAATTTCCAAAAATTAACCCTATGAGAACACGAGACTCACCTCGCGAACGCGATGCCTCAGCCTTCCTCTCCTATGCGAATGCGACATTCCTCATGCGAACGCGTAGAACAACTGCTCATGGAACCCCAATCCTTATACGCAAACGCGATCTAGCCCATGAGAACGCGAAGCACAACCATCTAAGCCTTCCGCGAACGCGACCCCTCAGACATGAACGCGAAGGCTTATATTCCTGCCTTCTAATTCCTTCTTCGCGAACGCGAGGCTCTTTACGCGAACGCGAATGGTTATTTCTCTGCAACACCTGAAATGAAAATCTGCAACTTTTAAACTTAGAAAATGGTCTGATTGACCAGCCGAAACTCACCCGAGGCCACGGGGACCTCAACCAAAAGCACCAACACATCCTAAAACCACATTCAAACTTGTTCCAATCATCAAAACACCTCAAACAACATCAAATTACCCAAAACTCATCGAATTCGAGCCTAAGTCTTCTAAAAACTTCTGAAATACGCTTTCGATCAAAAACCCAACCAAACCACGTCCGAATAACCTGAAATTTTGTGCACACAACCCAAATGACATAACAAAGCTTCAACAACTCTCGCAATTCCATTCCAACCCTCGGATCAATTTTTCACCTATCAACCGGAATTCGCCAAAATACTAGCTTCGCCAATTCAAACCTAATTCTACATCGGACCTCCAAAACTACTTCCGATCATGCTCCCAAGTCCCAAATCACCTAACGGAGCTAACCAAATTTTAAAAATTCCGATCTGAGATCATATACAAACAAGTCAACTCTTGGTCAAATCTTTCAATTCAAAGCTTTCAACTGAGACTGTTCTTTCAAATTCATACCAATTTCCGTGAAAACCAAAACCAACGATCTACATCAGTCATAACACATTACACGGGGGAAGTCATGCCCGAGAACTGGCGATCAAAGTACAAATGCTCAAAACGGCCGATCGGATCGTTACAAATCTTTATAATGAAGATACAATGTTTGTAGAGAATAAATAGTTAACCAAGAAGTAGTCAAAACACTCACATTCATATCTCAAGTATCAGGAAAGCTTCTCAAGTTAATTCCATAAATCTATCAATTATTTAATTAGTCAATTTCTTCCAACATACACATCTTGCAATCACATCAAGCATGAAAAAATAACAAGAAGTACCGAGGTCCCGAATCAAGTAGGGTAAAAACCCAATAATCAAGAGAATCAAGAACCATGTTAATAGTGTCTTTCTCACTCATACTTAAAACGGACAAAGGTCCATAGTAAGATGAAATGTGAATTCAAAGTCAAGATGGGGCAAGATCCGAATAATATCAAGAGGTAATTCCAATATTAGTGACAAAGTCACTATCACAAGAAGGACAAAGTCCCAACAAGAATGCAATAATGTTAAAGCAATTCGTATATGTGGGTGAGCTATCAAGTTTGTTTTCTACACTACTTGACGCAATTTACCGATCAATAGGTCAGGAGAAGAAGAACAACTAGTACTATACAAAGAAACAATGCGCAAGAAACAGAGCAGCAACAACAACAACAACATGGAAAATTTCCAAAAAGTTTGTATGATTGAGAAATGGATGGAGCATAAAGTCAGTGAAAATGTAACTGTTCAATGAAAATCAGCTGCAGATTTCGAGAGAAAATCAAGGAATTTGATGAACTCAAGCTCGAGTTCCTCAGATTCAAGTTGTGGGGGTGTTTTTTCGTCTAATTCAGAAGCTGAATCTATTTATAATAATGGAGTTAACAGTTATGGTCTAGATAGACCTAAACCTATTCGAACTTCCATTTTCAACTCCTAAAAATCTTAATTTAGAAAGAGATTTTGGTCCAAAAATGAAAAATGAAGGTGGGTTTGTTAAAACAAAGTCAAAGATTTACAAACACTTCAATCAATACCAATTCTAATATCTTTTTAACCCAACTACAAAACTTCACCCTCGATGGTAGACAAATAATCAAAATGTCCGAAAACATACCCTCTAAATTAGTCAAAGCAAGTAGGGTGCTAAAGTAGGAACAACCAAGACTCAAGCCATTCAAAGTACTCCAACCAAATAAAGCGAATGAATAATTCAAATTTCTAAAGCTCAACCATATATTAAGAAAATATATATCCTCAAAGAAAGTCAAGTCATTATGTCAACCTCCTTAGCTTATACGAATGTACTTGTACCTTAAATATATAATCAAATTTCTACTTAAGATCTGGAGTTTAGGAATATATACACTAAATCATGATGAATATAAACAAAATTGGGGTTTAAATGGGTCTCCACAATTTACAATTTTTAAGTGAAAAATCTGGGTAGCAGCTCTGCCCTGTATTGCAGTAGATTTTTGAGGCAGTAAACCACAAAACTGGACATCTTGGTCCTGATAACAATTGTAGATATATCTCTTATCTTTTTCAGCCTTTTGAATCACCCCAATCCGATATTTAGACAAAGAGCTACGCCCAAAACAGTAACTGCTGTCTATTCAAAAACGGGATTAAATTTCTAATTTTAAATGACTAAAATTCACAATGCACAAGCCCGTTTGGCCAAGCTGCAAAAATCAGCTTATTTTAAGAAGTACTTTTTTCAAAAGTATTTTTCTCTAAAGTACTTTTGGTGAGAAGCAGTTTGTGTTTGGGTAATTAGTTTGAAAAGCAATTAGTGTTTGGCCAAGCTGTTAAAAACTGCTTCTAAGTATATTTTTCTCAAAAGCGCTTCTCAAAAAAGTACTTTTGGAGAGAAGCTACTTTTTTCTGCTTCTCCAAAATTGTTTCTGCTTCTCCTCAAAAGCACTTTTTTTCCTTCCAGAAGCTTGGCCAAACACCTCAATTTTTGGCCAAAAGTATTTTTGGCAAAAAAAAATATATTTTTGGCCAAAAATAAACTTGGCCAAATAGGCTATAATTCACAAATAGATAGAGTAAGAAACTTACCACAAGAGAGTTTTTTTACAAAATCCAAAACCTAGTGTTTCCAAAATACGCTCACCCATCTTGATTCTTGAAGATAAAAAGTCTTCCTTCAATATGTAAGAAAATGGGTTTTAATGTTTTATAACTTAGGTTTTAATGATGGAAAAAGAGTTTCATATATTATGTATATGCGGTGAGCTCTTCAATGGTGTTTCACTGATGAAGGAGGAGGAGGAGACTTTGAGAGATAAGGCGATTTCA
>MU780534.1:154281-170245 GCA_026770625.1 Nicotiana glauca | reverse complement strand
CCCCACCCACCCACCCAAAGGAAAAAAATCCTCCCAAGTTCTTTGGGTCTAGGGGTTAAAAGGTTATGCTTTACAAATTTATACTATTAACCCTATTTTACCTAGAATAGGTAAAGAATAGTCATTACTCTCTTAAAATATATATACAAACACTTTCTTTTTCTTTCTGTTATCCTTATTGGGCCTTAGAAAATCTCTACATCTCCTTAAAGGTCACTAGTGTATATAGATAAGGAATTTTTACCTCATATAGTAAAGGTTAATACCTTATTTATTTTAAATGAATACCATTTAAAAAAATTATATTATATAGATACCTTTTAAGGTTTATAGCAAAATATTTAATTTTGGTTACCTCCTAGCCCTAAGTCATTAAATACGCTAATCAGTTACACTATTTTCTTTCTCTCTCTACTTTGATACATCTCATTCTCTTCCCCTATTCCTAAAATTTCCGATCTCCTCCTCCTTCCATCGAATTTATTTCTGCATTAAAAATGACTTTTCCAATTTTATCCAGCGAGAGATGCTCCTTATGCGAAGTCGAGGACCAGTTTCAATCGAGATGTACAAATGTGAAGAAGCCATAGTCATGAATATACTCGAACAACTGCTGAGAATGGACCTCCTTTGCTTACCTGACGAAATAAGAGTGCTATATGCAATGCTACCGAAGATTGTTTTTGTGACCAGAAAGATGTGAATATAGTTTTTATTGCCAAACAACTCAGAGTGAAATTTCCACGAAGGCGGCATGTTTTCACTACCGACTTCTAGTGAACAGTGGATTCACCGGAAATTAGAGTTTGTTCTTGAACAAAAACGACGGAGTTTGGGGCTGAGCAACTTATTTTCTGTTAATATATTTCAATGTATTTTCATGTATTTCATTATATTCATTGTCTTTTTTTCATTGTAATTCAATGTATCTCGTTGTATTCCATGTACATTGTATTCACTGTCTTTTTTTTAATTGTATTTCAATGTATCCCGCTGTATTCTATGTATTTCATTGTATTTATTGTCTCGCTATATGCCATGAATGTATTCATATATATATTTTTTAATTAATACTCCCTTTGTTTCAATTTATGTTATTTCCTTTTTAATCCGTGCCAAAAAGAATGACCTCTTTCCCTATTTGGAAATAATTTACCTTTATGCAATAATTTATAGCCACACAAAATATATATGCTTCATTTTACACCACAAGTTCAAAAGTCTTCTCTCTTTTTTTAAACTCTGTGCGCTGTCAAATGGATTAACATAAATTGAAACTGAGGGAGTATAATTTATGTATTCAGATGTATTATATAATTTCTCTGAAGATTGCTATGTTTTTGGGGTATTTTTCGGTTGAGAATCTTTTTTATAACTGAAAATACAAAATTTGTGTGTTATAATTAATTTGTTGAGTTATATGAGGAGTCTATTATGTTAATTGATTCAATTTTCGTTTTAAAAACAGTGTAATCCCCTGTTTCACGTCGTGAATACAGTAAAATACAATAATCTATCCAGTTGTAATCCCATGTTTCACTCCATGAATACATTCGAATACAATAACTGATTAGCTGGACTTCCCTGATTCACGCCTATTGTTGCTACTGTTTTCATGAATACAATAGCTTAAATACATCAAATACATCTTATAACCACAGAAAAGGTATCTATAATCCGTAATATAGCAAATGGTATCTATAGATGGCTAATTACTACCAAAAGATAGTGCCTTATGAAAATCTCTCTATAAATAATCGAAAAATTACCAGCTAAGTCCATTTATAGGTAGCTCATTACAAACATTGGCTAATTGATAAAATATTACTAATATTAGCCAAATTAGCCAATTAGCTATTTATAGCAAAAAAAATCAAAATTTTGCTTTGTTTTGAGTGGGTGTCATTAGAATAGATTGGGAACAACTTAAAGAGCTTGAATCTCAGTTTTGGGTGATTTGGTGAAGTTTTGAGGTAATTTGAATTGAAAATTCGATAAAAGCTAAACATGAAAAGAATGATATGTGTATCACACTGTGTATCATTTGTGTATCATATATGTATCATATTTATATCTATTGTGTATCACATGTATATCCATGTATACTTGTGTGTGACATGCATTTGTCATACATGTTTGATACATATGTCGAAGAAGACTTTTTTGAACTCGATTTAATTACGAATTTTGATATAAAATCAGTCCAAATCAATCCCAATCTTCCTCAAATTTTGTATATTGACTTATCTATATATTTTTAATGAATTTTAACTATACTCATTGAAAAAGTTCCTTTTTATTTAGATTTTTGGAATATTGTATATATATTTTATATTTCATCACCTTATTTGCTACTTCATCCATAAAATTTCCTTTCCGTCTTGTATCTAGTGTTGTTATTCACGCTTAAAAATATGGAAGGTGATTTTTGTATGTGATTCTTTGAGAGAAAGAACCGTATTATTTGGTTTTTTAATTTTTGTTGGCTAGTTTTGGTAAGTCTATGATTAATGGCTAGAGGTTGGTAAGATAAGATTTATTTGAGATATTTGTATGTGTAAGTTTCCCTAAATAATTTTCCGTAAGTTAACTAAGGAGGCATTTGCATCTATACTCGCTTTTTGTATCACGTTTTAACTTGTGCCCGCTTTGCGAAAAAAAATTGCAAGCGTACCCACTTTTTCACATAACTTCAGCATAGGGGGCTAAAGCAACAAAGGCAATCACACAAAACTTCAGCATTCTAGTAGACGAGCCTGAAATTCAGCTCTAGAGCTAAAGTTTTTGTTTTGTAACTGACAAACTTCAGCTCTAGAGCTGAAATTTTTGTTTTGTAACTGGCGAACTTCAGCTCTAGAGCTGAAGTTTTATTTTGTAATTGGTGAACTTCAGCTGAAGTTTTTGTCCTAGATAAACTTTATAATGCTCCCTCTCTACCCATTTCAGCTGTGCTAGTTCGTGACGTCATATTTCGGCAATCTGTGTGCATATGCATTTTATTTATCTAATATTGAGAATTTCAACTCCCTCCCAATTGCCTTTCTTAGGCCTTCTGAGCATTAAGTCTATGCGTTCCTACATAGGCTCCCTGGACTCTGGTTCCATTCAATTGCAAAGGTAATACAGCACGGAATGTGTGGTAGGTCTATGTCACTAGCTTGGATTCTCTGTATTTAAAAGAAATGGGTAGAGAGGGAGCATTATAAATCGTATTCCGAAACTGAATAGTGATTGTCTTGTACCAGACAAAAGGAGAAGAGCAAGAAAAGCAACTGTATCTGTGAATATCTGTATTACTGTATATTCACAGCAGCAGAAGAAAGAAGAAGAAGGAAACGAAGGAGGAGAAAGGGGGCTGAAGTTATTTAAAAGTGGATATAAGTTAAAACTTTAAAAAAAAGGGTATAGGTTAAATGGGAGCGACCAAATAGGGCGCCCCGTGCAATTTTTACTTAACTAAGCTAGAAATTCTGAAGTATCCAATGAACTAAATATATATCTATATCTATATCAATATCTGTATCTATCTATATTATTGTAAAAGCACGAATGTTCCACGCCAAATGTTGAACGACCAAATATCCCTAAAATATTAATAGACTTTTATGCCCTTTAGAAGATAAATTATTTCCTCAACAAAACAATTACCAGTTAGGACAAAATAGTAACGTTCAAAACTTATTCCTAACATAAATATGAACAGAAATCTGAAACCCATCAAGTATCCCAGCTATTGTTGAAGTTCCAATGTCATACCAATCCTATATAGACAAGAACATTAATTACGAACTGACTCTCACCTTTATATATATGAAGGTCACGTTTACTTTGAATAAGCCATTCCTATTGTGGGAATTAATATCAGTGTTTCTACTGGTATTTTAATTTTCTTCATCGCATAAATTATCTTAGAAATAGATATAATAGAAGCTCTAAACAAGGGGAGGAAGGTAGTTGTCTACGCGATAGAAGCTTTAAACAAGGGAAGAAAAAGGTAGTACGACGCTTCTTTACAACAAAAAACTACTGGACTATCAATATGAAATTTCTGGCGTGCTAATGCAATATGAGGCATGGAGGGTATTAATCAGACAACAAACTAATATTTCTTATTCTAAAGGGATTAATAGATGTCGATATAATCTACTTTTGATCAATCATAAAAACTAATATTCATAAATCAGAAAAATAAATAGAGGTCCTGGACAAAATTTATGAAATTTTTCTTTCGCTTGATTTTTCTACGTCTTGCTTGTCGAAAGTCTTGTCGACCTTGATCGTAGGAAATTTGGGGGAAGTGCACGGTTAATAGGGATCCCTAAGCAGACTTTCAATTGGAAACTATTTTTTTCATAATTTTTTTACTTACTTTGACTATGTAATAATAAATCAATGTATGAAAATGATGGGCACTCTATTTAATTTATAGGGGAAGAATTGACGGAAAAATTATAAATATTCCTAGCATAATAATGAATAACCAGTTGGTTAAATCATATAATCCTTATTTACTACTCCCTCTGTTTTAATTTATGTAAACCAATTTAACTGGGCACGGAGTTTAAGAAAAGAGAGAAGACTTTTGAATTTGTGGTGTAAAATAAAGCACATATATTTTGTGTGGCTATAAATCATTGCATAAGGGTAAATTGTTTCCAAAAAGGGAAAGAAGTCATTCTTTTTTACGCGGACTAAAAAGGAATTAAATTCACATAAATTGAAACGGATGGAGTAACAAGATACAAATTTAACATTATATTAATGTAGAAGCTTGCTCCAAGAGTAAACATAATAAAGTATTTATGCAACTTATATAGATCATATTCATGGTAGGCGTTGTTTATATTGTGTAAACGATGAGAAAAAATCATTTAAAAAATTAAATTATTTCAGGAATCATACAAGGATAGTATGTAAGAGATTTTGACTATATTTATCGTACGCAAATTGAGGCAATATGGTTCCTAGCATGTGTTTATTTCAATAGTTCGACTTTCTCCTCTGAAAAGGAAAGATATTATTTTAATTTATTTGAAAACACGCACACTTCCTTTTTCATGAACAAAGTTTCAAACGATCTTCAATGTTGTACTATACTTGTGATAATATATTTTTCATCCGGATAACTTTATGTTGCATTTTCAAGAAGCATATCAATGTAGAGAATATATTTTCGAACATAACAAAGGAACTAAAGTGATAAAAGGAGCACATCTAATTAATATAATTATGTTGATTGTTTTGTTAGTTAGAGCAACATCTAATCATTTTGCATTTAAGTATCATGTTGACTAGAGATCTACGTGTAACGCACGTACATAGAAATTAGTACAAATAAATATATGAATTAAATAAAAGAAAATTAATTCTTTTCACAAAATAATTTTAAATAACATAGAAACAAAAGGGTGAAAATATTTAAACAACATATACATGATTAAAAAAATATTCAGTTAATGTATATATAACTAAAAAACTTGAGTTTCTCTCTCTAGACTTTCTCTCTCGGCGCACGATTGCGTGCATGCTATCTTGTGCTGATCGAAAATGGGGAGGGGACGACCAAAGAAGATGGTAACAAAAGTTTAGTTAGCTGAATTCATATCATCAGGAAGTGGGAGTGGAAATCTGGGGAAGAATTGTGCAATTGATTCACAAAAAGTAGCCCTAAGTTGCGACAAAAGAACACCAGTGAGCTCGACAAATTCTTCAGGATCGAGGAACATGCAGCTGAAATTAACACAGGATCTAGGACTTTTGAGCCCTAACATGAGGAATTCTACACCTCAACCAGCTACTGGGAAGACAAGTATGGGAAATTTAGAAGTGAGCATTGTTCCATTAGTTACTGTTTCATCAATGGAAGCAGCGAGTAGTATGAAGGAGAAGAACACCATAGAGGAAACGAGTAGAACAAAGCTTCTGAAGGAACAACAAGCACATAATCATATTTCAACAAAGGCAACACATTCAGAGGCGGCAAAAATAGAGATTGGGCAAAATGAGAAAAAATGGACAAATCTATTCACTGGAAACAGAATGGCTACAAGAGGAATGGATCTAGTTTTCATACCTCCTACCATTCATGATGGAGTCAAAAAGGTTCAATTGCAATAAGAGGAGATGGAAGTGAAAAATGCGAAATGGCAAAAGGCGATAATAGTGTATGTTATTGGAGAATCACCTTCAATAAGAGCCATGGAGAGATTTATAGCTACACAATGGAATTTTATTGTGAAACCTGCAATTTTCTATCACAATGAGGGTTATTTCGTTATCCTATTCAGTAGCATGGATGATAAGAATGCAGTCCTGTATTCAGGACCATATACCATGGGAGTAAAGCCATTGATCCTAAAGTCATGGTTAGAAGATTTCAATCTGTATAATGAAGTTTTGAAGACTATTGCACTATGGGTGAGCTTCCCTAATCTTTCTTTGAATTGCTGGGGAAGGATGACTTTAAGTAGAATTGCCAGTGGACTGGGATCTCCTCTATATGCTGATGAATGCACAAGTAATGCATATAAAATTTCTTATGCCCGAGTATTTATCGAAATGGACATCAGCAAGGAATTACCCAAAAGCATCAAAATACAAGATCCTGCAGGAAAAGAGTTTGAACAACTGGTGGAGTATGATTGGGTGCCAAAATATTGTAACAAATGTTTGATGATAGGACATGACTGTGATGGAGAACAAGAAACAGTTGGAGCAGCCAAAAGCAATATACAAGGTGAACAACAATAGCAAAGACCAGTAACGCCTGAGCAACAAGGAAGGAATGTTAATGCAAATGATACTATGCAGCAGCCAAAGAAACCAGTAACTCAATGGGTGGAATAACTCAATGGGTGGAAGTAGGGCCAATAAAACAAATAGGGAAGGACACAGGCAAGCAGATAGCTCAAGAGCAACAGAATGATCCACATAAGCCTAATGAAGATCAGCAAGTGTGGACAAAAGCTAAAGGCAGAGGAGGAAAGACAAGTCCAATATAGCAAGTACTCACTACTAAAAATGGCTTCTCTCCACTAAGAGAGGAAACAATGGAAGGCAGTACAAGTTGGGCAGATGATGATAAAGATGGAAATAGTATGGGAGAATAAGAAGGGAAAGCACCACCTAATCCAAAATATATATAAACACAACTACTTGAAATGTAAGGGGCTTCAATAATGTACATAAGCAGAAGGAGATGAAAACTTTCTTGAAAAAACATAAAATTAGTCTTATAGCAATAGTAGAACACACAGTACAGAACAATAAAGAAAAAGAGATCATCAATAAATGTGCACCTGGATAGAGTTGGTGTTCCAATAATTCAACTAATGAGGAAGGGAGAATATAGATTCTATAGGATACTAATAGTATTCCGTTCACTCTGATTTAGACTCATGCTCAGTACATCCATGTCATAGTAGAAAATAGTTGTTCTAGCAAATAATTTGCTTTTACAGCCATTTATGGATTGCATACCATTGCTCATAGGTGTGACATGTGGGAAGCACTAAGGAGGATAAATTCTCAGATGACTAACTCCTGGTTAATCATGGGAGACTTTAATGCAATAATGGACATTGAAGATAAGGTAAATGGCACAGTAGTACAGGAAAATGAGATCAAAGACTTTAGATCTCTAATGGAGGAATGCAGATTGAATGAACTTGGAACTGTGGGTAGATCTTATACATGGACAAACGGCCATGTTTATAGTAGAATTGACAGAGCCATAGTCGATGCACACTGGATAATAAACATGCCTCCAATGCAAGTACATGTGATGGATCCTCAGTTCTCTGATCACTCTCCATTGAGTATAGATCTGGAAGCAGAAATGAAACATAAAGGGAGACCTTTCAAGTTTTTTAATTATCTTGCTAAACATCCAGATTTTGATAGTATAATTAAAGACAGATGGAACAAGGATAACAGAAATATGAAAGATATCTGGTACAATCTAAAAAGTGCCAAAGTAGCCCTTAAGAGTCTGAACAAAAGGGAGTTTACCAATGCAACAAACAAGCTTCAACAATTAAGGGAAGAGTTAGCCAACATTCAAGTACAGATGAGAACCACTACAACAACAGCTGACATGTTTGAATCAGAGAGAAATACAAAGAAGAAACTGGAGAAATGGAGTACAATAGAGGAGAGCATCTATAGACAAAGATCTAGAATCCAATGGCTCCAATTGGGTGATTCCAACACAACCTTTTTCTTTGCAAGCATGAAAAGGAGAGCAACACAGAATCAGATCAAATTCCTAAATGATAACAAGGGAAGACTGATCAAAAAATCAGAAGATATTGAACAAGAAATTGTGGGGTTCTACAGAGGACTGCTAGGGAAATTCACTAATAGCATACCTGCTATTAATCCTAGTATAATGAGGAAAGGACCAGGGCTTACAAGATCTGAGCAGCTACAACTTATAGCTCTTTTCACTAATAAAGATGTGATGAAGGCACTTCAAGGGATATGAGACTCAAAGGCACCAGGTGGGGATGAGTTTAATGCATACTTCTAAAAGAAGACTTGGCATATAGTTGGTAAAAAAATTACAAAATTTGTTTTGGAGTTCTTTAGTGAAGGGCTAATGAACAAACCAGTAAATAACACAACAGTCACTATGATCCCAAAAGTGAAAAACCCTCTTCTGTCAAACAGTTCAGACCAATATCTTGTTGTACTATCATATATAAGATCATTTCCAAGATGCTCACAAGCAGATTGCAAACAATAATGGGGTCCCTAGTTGATATGAGTCAAGCAACATTTGTACTGGGCATGATATTGAGTGATAATGTTCTACTGGGACATAAACTTGTTAAAGGCTATGGGAGAAAGGGTGTATCACCAAGGTGTATGGTAAAAATTGATATGCAAAATGCGTATGATTCCATAGAATGGAATTTCCTTGAACAAGTGCTCACAGAAATGAATATAACCAGGAAAGTTTCTTTTATGGATCATGGCATGTGTTACTACAGTGTACTATACTATAGTTGTAAATAAAAAGCCAACAAGTCCATTTGATGCAAGAAGAGGAATTAGACATGGAGACCCATTGTCACCATATCTCTTTGTTCTAGACATGGAGTATCTCACTAGAATCTTAAAGACTCTGAAGGAAAAGCCTGATTTCAACTACCATCCTAGGTATGAGAAGTTGCATATTGTTTAACTCAGCTTTGCAGATGACTTGTTGCTGTTCTGTAGGGGTGATGTGGTATCCATTAAGCTATTATATGAGTGTTTTGATTAGTTTTCAAGATCCTTAGTTCTGATTGCAAACCAAGACAAAAGTTTCATATATTTTGGAGGGGTTACAGAGGATATCCAACAGCAAATTATCCACAGGATCCTTACCTTTTAGGTATTTAGGAGTCCCATTGAGTACTAAGAGGTTATCCATAACTCAATGTCAACCTCTGCTGGATAAGATGCTAGGCAGAATCAAGCACTGGACAACCAAATTCCTTTCATACGCAGAAAGATTGCAATTGATCAAAAGTGTGATGTTTGCTATTCAATATTTTTGGTCCCAAATCTTCCCTCTGCCTAAGAAAATCATTCAAGGAATTGAGACAATTTACAAAAGGATAGGAGAAACTGAGAGTAGGGCTAAAGCTCTAATAGCTTGGAAGCAATTGTGTTGGCCAAAATCTTTAGGGGGTTTGAACATAACAGATATCTTAATATGGAATAGAGCTGCTTTGATCAAACATCTATGGAATATAAACAAGAAGAAGGACCGCTTATGGATACAATGGATTCACACGTACTATATCAAACAACAGGTAGTTTGGAATGTGAAGGTTTAACAAGCTGCTTGGCTCACTCAGAAAATTTTAGGTGCTACTAAATACTTGAATGAGGCAAGTATAGGAATAGAAGAAGTGATGAACATGCAGGAATACTCCATCAGGCTTGTATATGATAAACTCAGAGGTGAACCACCTAAAGTGTAATAGAAGAGATTAATTTGTAATAACATCAGCAACCTAAAATGGATTTTCAACTTGTACTTGGCAATTCTTGGAAGACTATACACGAGAGATAGATTAATGGGCTGGGGTATAACAATTTGTTCAGGCTGCTCGTTATGTAGAAGAGTAACAGAAAGCCATGATCATCTCTTCTTCAAGTTCAACTATTCAACAATAATATAGAGGAAGCTGCTAATGGCTGGGAATAATAAGAGATGTGCTGGGGTGGAATGCTGAAATTCAATGGCCTGTAAGGCATGCAACGGGGAAGAAACAAATATAGGTAATCTATAGAATGCTGCTAGCTTGTGCTGTGTATTACATTTGGCAGGAAAAAATTGGAGAACATTTCGAGGAACACAAAAGAGCTGTGATGAGTTGATCAGAATGATAGTTCAAGGGGTGCATTGTCGAGGAAATTTGAATTCTAAGGTAGCTAGGAAAATGCAGGAGTTCAATTTTTATCCATAGATTGTAGCTGAGTAGTCATATAGGAATGAGGGCACTAGATTTGGGCTGCATGTCCAAATCTAAGTGAATTTTGATAGGGTTTTTGTTATACTTATAAATATTTTCCTGGTAATAATAAAATTAATTACCAAAAAAAATTAATGTATATAGTTTTTTTATAAAAATTAGGGTGTTACACAAAGGAAAGAAGGCATTGCAAAACAAGTGGGTGTACAGGGTCAAGGAAGAGCATGATGGTAAGAAGAGATACAAAACACGATTAATAGTAAAAGGCTTTTCACAGAAGGAAGAAATTGACTACACCTAGATCTTCTCTCCTGTAGTCAAATTAACTACTATCAAATTGGTGCTAAGAATCGTAGCTACAGAAAACTTATATTTGGAGCAGTTAGATGTTAAAACTATTTTCTTGTATAGTAACCTTGAATAAGAGATCTCCCTGAAGCAGCATGAAGGTTTTCAAGTTTCTAGTAAAGAAAACATTGTGTGTAAGTTGAAGAAGAATTTGTACGGTTTGAAACAAGTTGTCCGACAATGGTACAAGAAATTTGATGGATTCATGCGTAAAAATGGTTTCACACGATGTGAAATGGACCATTGATATTATATCAAAAATCTTGATGATCATATATCATTTTACTATTGTACGTTGTTGATATGCTAATTGAGGATCTAGCATAAATGAGATTAATAGGGTTAAGCAACAATTGGCGCTAGGAGTTCGAAATGAAAGACTTAGGACCAGCTAAGCAAATGCTTAGGATGAGGATTAGCATAAATAAGTCTGAAGGAACCCTAGAGTTATCTCAAGTAAAGTACACACAAAAGGTACTAAGCAAGTTCAATCTTCGTGATGCAAAGACCAGGAGAACTCCACTCAGAAGCAGTCTTACTCTGTCAAAGTACTAATCACCAAAGGCACATGAAGAAAGGAAGTACATGTCCAAAGTTTCATATGCTTCAGCAGTTGGAGGTTTTATGTATGTTATGGTTTGAACTAGACCTGACACAACCCATGCAGTTTAATTTGTCAGTAGATACATGTCAGGTCCAGAAAGAAGCATTGGGAAGGTGTAAAATGGATATTGCGATGTCTCAAAGGCACCTCAGGTACGACACTTTATTTTAAAAAGAGCAGTGTAATCTTACAAGGTTTTAATGATACAAATTTAGGCGGCAATCTGGATAGTTAAAAAAAGTACCATAGATAATGTATTCACCTTGAGTGGTACTGCTGTTAGCTGGATGTCTAGACTTCAAAAAAGTATTGTTCTATCTACCACTGAAGCAGAGTAGATGGAAATCCCAGAGCTGGAAAAGAGATGAATTGGCTCAGAATTTTCTTAAAGAACTAGGTAAAGAGCAGGACAGTTGTGAGCTTTTCAGCGATAGCATTGCAATTCATCTTGTCAAGAATCCAGTATTTCATGCAAGACGAAGGACACCCACCTGAGGTATTATCATATCCGAGAATGATAAGTGAATGAACTCTTTCTCTACAAAAGATACCAGGGTCGAAGAATCCGTCAGATAAACTAAAATTGTCAGTGTTGACAAACTGAGGTTATGCATTGACTCAGTTAGCCTTCAATATTAATAATGTGAAGGCGCCATAAGAGAATAACAAATCTTTTTTTTTCTTTCTTGATGTATATGCGTTTGAGGGGAAGATTGATGGGACAAACCATGTGGGTAAATAAAAAGTCAAAGAAAAAGAAGCAAAGATAAGAAAGAAAGAGACATAAAGAAAGAAGTGTCAGAAAAATCTTGTTTGGACTGTCACAATATGAAAGAAAGAATTCGGCGCACAGTTGGTGGTGTCGTCATGCCGCGTATTTATATTCGCTAAAACTTTTTGTCCAGTAGAGTTCTGCCTATAAATAGCCATTCTCTTATTCAGTTGTAATCAATCCTCACAACTTCTTCTTTCTCTTTAATTAATAGAGTTATTCTTCGTGTGGTCGTGGAGTAGTTAAAAATTATCGAACCACGTAAATCTTGTCTTATGCAATTTATTATTTTTCTCTTTTAATTATTTTTTCCTTCTATTAGCCTGAAACACTTCCCAACATGATTCGTAATTTTATACAAGCGGTTTTAATAAAAAAATCACGGTTGTATAAGCACACCAGTAATCAGAATTTGTTCACGACTCTTTTTTGTTCATCACACAACCTCAAAATGATTTTATTTATTTTATTTTATTTTTAAAATTTTGGGGAAAATTAAAAAAACAGTAACATAAAAAGTCTATTTACTCTTATTTTTTAAAAACTCATCTATATAAATTAACAAACTTTACTTCAACAAATTTAGCCATTTTAATAATTTAAAAATCTTACGGTAGCTTTAAGAAAGAATTTGACAAACAAAGTTGTTACAAACATAAATAATAAAAAAGAGAATTATAAACTAAACTGATTAATACAAACAATTAAAGAAAAAGAATTATACATCAAGCTAAATTTTCAGTTTAACACAAATTAACAATTTCAACATAAACTTAACAAAATTAAATTAAAAGATTATAAGTAATTTTGTTAAAGCATTCTCATGTTTTATCAAAACTTATGAAAGAGAATCAAAATTCACTTAGTAAAAAGGTGTTTTTTTGGGGGAGTAAAATAGATATAAGAATAGTTTTTATTGGATTTAAACAAAGAAAAGAAATCATAAAGAGAACAGGAAAACAAAGACAATAGAAAACAACAAAGTTAACAATATATATACGAGTATAACAAAATTTTTTGGTAAGAGGGAAAACCCGCAGCCGCTACACCTCTAGCCTTCGGATGAGCACTGCAATTTATGTGCACTAGGTAAACCTCTCCTTGTGTAATAACCTGCAAATCGTACAGGGGGTGTAAACCGGACTAGGCAAGTCCTGTGCAACAGTCTCTACCTAAAAGGCATTGAGGAAGGATTCGAACCCACGCCATCCGTATGGATTACCACACTCCAAACCAGCGGAGCAACCCCGAAGGGTGAGTATAACAAATTTGATGAACTGAAACATGAATTCAATTGTGTGTTCACGATACACGTTTAACATGAGGGTCATTTGCTAAAGGGAAAAAAGGCCAGCTTTATCCCTCTACTTCAGTAAATTATCCATGTTTGTCCCTAGTTCTATTATCCGTCCAAATACATCCCTACCGTTAAGAAAGTATATAAAATCATCCCTAACCCTAACAGAAATCTAACGTGGCATGGGGCCCTTCTCTTTGATGGCCAACTAGGCAAATTAAAAAACCCATACCCATTCAAATAACCCATTACGCGATCGAACCCAATTTCCCGCTTAAAACCCGCTTATTCTTCCACCCCACCCAAAACGTCCTCCAACTACTATTACAATCCTAAAGCAAATAATTCTCCATCATTTTGAAGATTCCATAAACAACTTCAATGCCTAGCCAAATATATAACTCATCATCTATGCATTCAGGAGCCTATACCAGAAGCAAATTCTCCAAAGGTCAAGTTTACACACTTAAGAGAGATAAGGATAGAGCCTTCGTTGTTTATGCTAACCGAATTTCTGCAGAGAGCGAGTTTGGTGACGGAATCGAAACAAGAGAAGATGGCAGGTAAAATTGGGATTATTTCAGCCTTTGCGTTGAGGGAGTCTTTTATGATTTTTTCCTTCAATTGAAAGCCATCTCCGACAGACAAGGAAGCATTTTCTACGGTCACCGGAGGTTAAGTACTGAAAAATTATGGCTAAACATTTCTTGGGGAGAACGTTAGTGAAATCTCGATGATTATTGTTTAACCAAAAAATAAATTTTTAGTCAAAGTTAAGATTTAGAAAAATTGGGATATTGATAATCGGAAAAGAATATAAAGAAAAGAATTTGAAAGTATCAATGTATGAAAGCTAAATAATCAATGTATTTTCCAATAGTGTCTTGTGTCTACAATTGTTTGACTTTCCTTTTTATAGCGATTTTCGGGAAGACAGACTTTACCTTTGTCATAATAAGACAATTATAGGCAATTAATGACTCTAAATGCTACGTTATGTAATCATATACATTAAATACATATTCTCTAACGTTTCTCGCATTTATTGCTCATTAAATGCTGTATCTGGGCTCTTATTTGCTGTCAGATTCATTCATTTTGATTCCTCACGATCTTTGACCCTTTAATGCCTTCAACGGATACGAGCATTGAATGTCTCGCGTGACTGTTCGTGTCTCTTCTGTTTAACTTGCTCGTGTCTATTCTGTTTACCTTGCTCGTGTCTATTATTGCTTGTGCCTATTGAATAACTTTAATTCTTTGACTGTTTGACCAGTCCACGTGTCATGACACGTTATCCCTAATATGCAAAGCAAATTTTTCCCAATACAGTTATAGGGCTCTAAAATCGAGCTGTGAGTGGAGAAAGATTGGTCCATCAGAGTGAAAAAAAGTTTTTGAAAAAATGACGTTGAATTGTGCCGACAGAATTTTTAACAACACTTTGGAGAATATATAGAGATTAGAGTGGATATATTGGGAAGGTGATAACTGATTCTAATGGAGATTTTTTGAAATGAGATGGGAAATTGTGCAGGTTTAAAATTGAGGAGGAAGAGTGGCCTCTAGGCCTTTTTGGGGTTCTTAGTATTCTTGAGTTAAAAAATCAATAAAGGCCAAATACATACACAACCCATTAAACTTGGTCCAATATTTCATTTTGGCATTCTAACTAACTCTTGTTCTATTTTGGCCCTCTAACTCCATTTTTTTTGTTCCACTTTAACACAAAAACTCATTAGATTTAGTGTGCGATTTGCCTCCCCCTTTAGGCGCGTGAGGGACCATTTTTTCAACCAAATTTCCATGGCCAAATACATACACATTCCATTAAACTTGGCCAAAATTTTCAATTTGGCACTTTAACTTAGCCATGTTCCATTTTGGCCCTCCAACCCCATTTCTTTTGTTCCACTTTGACACAAAAGCTGACTATTTTTCATACTCCCAAAGTGGAGGCGGATCCAGAATTTAAATCATATGGATTCAATTTTAATGTTTTTAACAGTAAACGCATTATATTTTTAAAGTTATGGGATTATATCTATTTTTTTTTTACAATTTTAATGAATTTTTACCCCGCGTCAAAATTTATCGGTTCAGTTGAACCCGTAGTTATTACTGAAAATATATATATAAAAATATTTTTTCCATGGGAGGGGGCAGAAAAAACGAAAAAAATAATAATTTAAAATTACAAAAAAGAAGCGGGTGGTGGGGGTAGTAGCTGGGATTTGTCTGCGCTGTATTTTTGTTCGGGATAAAAGTTTTTGTGTCAAAGTGAAACAAAAGAACCCATTATATTTGTAAATATTATGGGTTCATATCTATTTTTTTTACATTTTTAATTAATTTTTACATACAAATTTTTACTCTGTGTCGAAAGTTATGAGTTTAGTTGAACCCGTAATTATTACTGAAAATATATATAAAAGAATATTTTTCCCCGAGATGTAGGCAGAAAAAATGAAAAA
>MU780534.1:59237-151052 GCA_026770625.1 Nicotiana glauca | reverse complement strand
AGAAGCTGGATATTTGCACCCGTTACATTTTTATCTGGGGGAAAAATTTTTGTGTTAAAGTTGAATAAAAAAATGGAGTTGGAGGGCCAAAATGGAACAAGAGTTAGTTAGAGTACCAAAATGAAATATTGGGCCAAGTTTAACGGGCTGTGTATGTATTTGGCCATTTTTTAATGTTATTGATTTTCCATAGAGATAATGGTTTTGGCTAATCAGGTTGGGGTTTTTTAGTTTGCCTAGTTGGCAGTCAAAGAGAAGGCCCTGGCGCCACGTTGGATTTCCTTTAGGCTTAGAGGCGATTTTGTCTATTTTTTTAACGGTAGAGGCATATTTGGATGGATAGTAAAACTAGGGACAAACGTGGATAATTTACTAAAGTAGAAGGACATATTTAGCCTTTTTCCGTTTGCTAAAATGAAAAAGAAAAAGTTTCAGCTTGGGTTTGAGAACTTGTGACCCTTGCTACATTTTGAACCTACTTGGCCGTTGCTCTACAACTTCTGTTTATGTCAAGTGGGTTCAGGTTCTTTCTTATATCCGTATTTTGTGTTTTTCTGATGACATTTATTTATATAGGTAAAAATAACAGATTATTTTGACGAAACGGTTCAATTGAAACCCCTTTCTACAAGGTGGGTCCGCCCCTGGTGAGACTTGCAGAAAAACCATAGGAATCATCTTAAAAGTAACCTACGTAGGTAGGTACAAGGGTGAATATTTATTGCAAATCCATTATACTGATCAAATCAATCTAATTATTACATAAGAGTTTTCCCCTCCTTAACGCCATAGTATATGAAAATTCATTCATCATAGTCAACTGTTATCTGAAGACCATCCTCTATCTGTGACAACACTAACAAAATATTTAAAAAATAACCTTCATACAATCATTGAGAAGATGGCATCGTTCATTCCAAGTCGCGAGAGCAGTCTACTTTTTCCCTTTTTACCCCCTGTTTGTACCAGTGGCAGACAAAAACTGAACTTCAGCAAGCATATCTAAGTTCATCAGGTGCTGACGCAAATAATCACAGACCCGAACCTCAGTTTTTGTGCTGAAGCCTGCCACTCTCAGAACCAGCATAAGGATCAATTTTTACGTTGATAACAGCAGGCTTCCTAGCCGAAAATGATTCAGAAAGTGCAGATCTAAGTTCATCAGGTGTCCCGACAAGGTATCCTTTCCCTCCAAAGGCTTCAATTAGAAGATGATACGATGCACCAGGAACAAAAGAGGTGGGTGCTGGATCTTCTTTGTAAGGCCCAGTGATTTCTTCAGGGTTCCTCCGATCACCACCATAAACTCCGCCATTGTTAAAGACTATAACCACAACGGGTAGCTGATAGCGAACTAGGGTCTGCAGTACATAAGTTACACAGAATTAGAAGAGTAAACAAAAATTCGAAAGAAAGTAAACCAAGAAATTGATATGGGAGCCAACAGTGTCACATGTAACCCTAACTAATAAGTTTAACACAGAATAAGAAGGAACAAGTGCCCTAGCAAATGACTGAGAACAAACTGAGGATGTTAGGTATACTTTGCAGTATAACATTGCGTTGCGAAGAGTGTGATCAGTGCTATAAAGTTTAAACAGAAAGCAAAAGAGAGATCATGGTATCCATAAGAAACTTATAAGTCCTACAAATGTAAGAGGTTACTGCCACAAGCAACAAGGGGGAAAAGCTGAAAGCGTAACATTGCAGGGTTAATAATAAATAGATAAGAAAAATCATGAATCACCCCAGAACTGGTCTAAGGGGCAGCACAAGATGAGGGCAAGTACTGATATGACAGGTTATGGGCACAACATTAAGAACCGTACACCAAGGGAAGGGCCTAGGTTCCAGTCGTAACTGCCAGTTAATGAACTGTTGGTTGATTCAATGTCCCATCGAATAACTTTCTAATATATGGAAAGTAAAATGTTCTTAAAATAATTATGTACTTGTAATGTTTGGTCCATATTTCTACAGACAGAACATTAAACTGATAATTTTGCTAACTCAAATTATAATTTGTGTGCTCATCAATTACACTAAGTATTGATTTCAAAATTAGAGCAGGTTACGAAAATCCCAATTCCTAACTTACGACATCAAAGTTGAATTCTCTGATGTAGTTGCAGGACAAGGTTTAAGTAATTGTACTAACTTATGGCATCACCGTGCTATGCTGAGGCACAGCAGATCAAGGCTTCATTCCTAATCCCCTTAACTTCCCTTTTAACTATCTTTTCAACTAGAAAAACGATAAGATCCTTGTACCCTAGAAGATTGCTTCATTGGGCGAACTAGGATGTAACTCAGATTAATGGCTTAGGGACTTGACCTTAACAAGTTCTGAACCAATTCAAATCCACTTCTGCATTATAAGACTAAAACATGAGTCGGGTTTTACATTAACAAAGTTGCAGAAGGGAACTATAACAGCCAAACACGCACGTCTGCCAGATATGGTACAGTACATATTAAAATTTAGTGGTGCAGAAGTGCCAAACGAGAGAATAGTATGTCTCTAATATGGAATGGCATCAAGACGCCATACAAAATCTAATCCAACATCAAGAAGTCTAAGCTAATCCATTTATTGATATTAATAAGATAGCAACTGCTGTTGACTATCAAATCTGACTAACCCCTGAAACAGTAAACAAGCGTATAATGAAACTACAGAAGAATCCTCAATCCTTAACAACCGACAAAGACATTAACTGCCTACAGCTAGTTCTCTAATTAGCAGGAAAAGTTAGCATTTCGAGCTTCATCAGAGCCTAAGATTAGGCACGAACAAGTTCAACTCCATATAAATGAGGAAAATCTATTTCGTGGGGGTTAATTATTACTCAACAAAGAATGGTAAATTTACCAAACGAGATATATATACTAGTAACAAGCAGCAAAAGTAATAAAGAACTTGTCTGATCACCATGAAAAGAAAGGCATTCTGGGGTAACAATTAAAGACAGTGAGATGCTATTAAATTACTATTAATAGAGGATCAAGAGCAAAAGATATAAGAAAGAAAGACAACGAACCTCAACTTCCATGGCACTGAAGCCAAATCCAGAGTCCCCTTCAACAGCTACTACAAGCCTTTCAGGACAAGCAACAGCAGCTGCAATGCAGTACCCTAGACCAACTCCCATTGTCCCCCACGTCCCCGCATCCAACCGGGTCCTTGGCTCTGTTTGAACTAATACTGATCGCCCCACATCCATAGTATTTGCGCCTTCAGACACAACAACAGGAGCAGGACTGCCCGCTTGCAATATTGCATCTCTAATAATTCTCATTGGTGTCATAAAATTAAATGGCACAACATCCTTTGCCAGTTGTGCCTCCATTTTCGAAACATTCTCCTTACTCTTCTTTGCCAATGCCTCAATCCAAGGATGAGACTTCCCCAAACAAAACGGGTCATCCTTAATCTCCTTATGTAACATCTCAACAACCTTAGTAGCATCACCAACCAACCCTAAACATGGTTTCCTAAGCTCTATCTCCTCCTCAGCTACATCAACCAAAATAAACTTCACATCCTTAGACCACTTTGGTGGCTCTCCAAAATGCAAAAGCCAATTAAGCCTCGCGCCAACTATCAACGCCACATCACATTTACCAATTGCCAGTGATCTAGCAGCAGTAGCAGCTAGCTCATGATTATCAGGCAATAAACCTTTTCCCATTGGTGTAGGCAAAAAGGGTATTCCAGTACTTTCAACTAACTTCTTCAAAGCATTTTCAGCTCTAGAAATTGCAGCCCCTTTTCCGAACACAATCAAAGGCCTCTCTGCTTTCCTTAATAAAGCAGCTGCCTTTCCAATTTCGGAATGTTTAACAATGGGTTTAAGATTAACCTCCTTAATCCTACAATTCTCAGCATCATTGATTAATTTCTGGGCTTCAGATTCACTAATAGTTTGATGAAGTACATCAGTAGGAAGATCCAAATAACAACCACCGGGTCGACCCGACACGGCCCAATCCAAAACACTGAAAACACAGCTAGGGATTTTAGTTATATCAGTAGCTTTAGCTGAGTATTTAGAGAAGGGTTTAACAGCTTCAATTTGGTCTAATTCTTGAAAATCGCCCTGGCCCAAATCCTTCTGATCACATGACCCGGAAATCAGGACCATGGGCCATGTATTAACGGTTGCATTGGAAAGTCCGGCTAGGCCATGAACGCAACCTGGACCGGAGACTGTGAGGAGAATACCAGGTTTACCCGTAAGGTAGCCGTAAGCTGAAGCAGCGTAACCGGCGGATTGCTCGTTGTGGAAAGCAATGAACCGGGTACCGAGTGCGACCGCCCGGTTCGCGAGGGAAGTAACAGGTATTCCGACGACCCCGAACATCCGGTCTACACCGGCTCGTGCAAGGCACATGGCAACGAAGGTGTTGCCATCGATAGCAGATGGGTTTTGGTGATCGGAATTAGACATTGGAGGACTTTTACTAAACGGAGGACTCTACAGTGTGGTTCTTTTTACTGATGATTTGATTCTTTGGGAAAGTCGAGAGAATCAATTGGTATATTTAGAAATGGGAACACGTGTTTGCTTATATATAGATTTCTGTTACTTGAGAATATTAGATTTAGATATGCCTACACCAGATATTGGAGTGGCGGCTGAGGTTGTCCGAGGCAGTGTTTGGAAAGACGAAATTGGTTTTGCTTTTGCCTACTGATTCCTTCTTTTTATTCTTGGACCGAACGATTGCCAAACAAGAATTTAATTTCATATGTCAGATATTGATTTCGTAGATTTCTAAAGTAAATATTTACTCCGTCCATTTTAATTTATATGAATCTCTTTGTCTGGGCACGTAGATTAAGAAAAAATAGAGATTTTTGGAATGTGTTGTCCAAAAGAAACTAAAAAGGGATCCAGAGTATTTTTGTGGTTATAAAAGCTTCTCATTAAGGGTAGAATATTAAGTTTAAGCTAAATTGTTACCAAATTTAGAAAGGGATCATTCTTTTTTTAACGGACCAAAAAAGAAATAGGTTCGGAACAGAGGGAGTATATATTTAAAAATTATATAAAAATACTAACTATAATAATTCTTATAATTAAAGCAACAATATCGATTCAATTCTAATAAATAAATTGGATTGAATGTATGAATCTTCACTTACCAGTTTTATAACTAAAAAAAAAATTAATTTGTTTGAAAACATCTATCAAAGAAAAAACATATTTGCTTTGCTAATTTAATTAATAGTGCCGAATAATTTTGGATAAACGGAGCACTTAGCAAAGACCTCCAGATTCAGTATCCCTGAGCTTGACTGACTAAGAAAATTAAAGTAGGCGTATTAAGCAATGTGGCATTATGTCATCCTTTAACTTATTGGTCGTTTTGAGATTTTTGTAATTGTAATAAAATGATAATATTTGCACACGCCTCTATCAAGTTTTCACTATGACATATTATCACTCTTGTTGTTTGAAAATCACTGAGGCTCGAATCACTTTATACACACCTAGACATTACATTAGGTGACCTGTCTTAAAACTTGGAGTAAAAGGCTCGCACCGATTGTGATACTATAATATATTTTCTAATTTACTTTCCTTACACATTGCTAATTCGTTTGACGAAACGTGCCCGGCACATGTTAACAAGTGGCCTTTGACGTCTCAAAATGAAATTGAAAACGGTAATACACAAAGAAGAGGAAAATTTCTCATTTTCGTTTCATGCACATTGAGGAAACAAACTGAACAAACTTGATCTTTATCTTTTTCGTGAAGTTTTCTACCCCATTTTATGCCAGCTTTTCCTCGATGTGATGTTGGATTATCAGTGTAAATATCAACTAATTGAACAAACTTGACTTAGAAGTTAGTCCAAAATAAGAGTCTAGTGTGCCCCACTGGATATACAAAAGCAAACTTACTATGTATCAGTAGGGGATCTACGTTGCTTCAAGCGGTGTCATGAGATGTAAAAACACAATAGCCAGTTAAATGATAAAAGTGACACCACTTGTTGCACAAACCTATGCAGCTCATGCGGTCAGATATTTAAGTAATCTGCGCGAAGTCGTGTGTTCGATCCCTTTGTGCCTATCCACAAAATGTATGCGTATATGCCAAAAAATATCTTTGATATAGGCAGGCCACGTCAACACCATTATTACCTTCATTGACCACCACGTGCTATCAGTAAGGGCCTCACAAAGAGTGCGACCGAAAAGTCAGCAAAGATCAAGGTTGTGAAGTAACCGTAGTTCAAGGTCGAGGTCGAGCATCTTAAACAAAGTTATAATGGCTAGTTCTAAGATAAGACATAAAAGAGAATATTCTAGTGGATATTCTCTGCATATGTACTATTAGGGTTTCTAGGAATGTGTTCCTTATAGATAGAAAGAGATACAAAGATAGGGGACATGAGATATTCATTTGTGTTTACCGTGAAAATGGTAACGATAATTAAATTTGTAAATGAGACTCTAAAAATATGTGATATATTCCCGAGCGAGTTTTATGAGCAGATGATGCTAGTAATATGAAATTTAACGATGGAACGCGAGCTAAAATGAGATAATGATCGAACCGAAAGACCTGCTACCCGGACGTAGGCCTGACCGATGGGGACTTCGGGGTGGGCTATTGGGAATAATCGAGGATGGTATAACAGTTAGAGATATAATCAAACAAAGCGGTTTATAGTCAAAACCAAGTTATATGATGAAGAACTCATACAAAACCGAAGGATATCGAGGTATCCTCGGACGAATATCAAATAAAGAATATATAAGAATGTAAGCAAGCTGTTATGGCTTCGAGCTAGTCAATGCATAGGCGTTAGAGAAAAGAGAGAGAGAAGATATTATTGCACTTCTGTAGATTGTTGGAGCCCTCTTTACAGGGTATTAGTGACTCCCCTTTTATAAGAGGGGGAGCCCAAACTTAGTACAGATACGTTGCGTGATAAAGAAAAGGAGATGGGACAGCCAACTAGCTTTATGATGTGTATGTGGGCCGATGTTGAGCTGCTTGAACAGACTTAGTCGACCCCGGATATGTTCTTCAGGAACTTTTTGCGTTCGTCAGGGTTTCGGCCGATGTTACCCTCGGCTGGATGTCGACATATCTTGAGGGAAATGGCCGGCTCGAGATCCTGGACCTCTGGAGTGATCTGTTGAAGCATTTTGCCAATGAGAAGTCGATCATCCGATTTCACCGTGCATAGATAGCCTCCGCATTTCTTAGAAGGTAGCGATAAGAAATGTTTTTGACATCCCATTCTGCGGGCTCTTGAAAAGACATCGTGCTGATGGCGTAGCCCCTCTCACAAATTCAAAGCATTTTGCCTTTTCGATCCTCCAGGGTAATTTAGAAATATCATGACTCCTTGCTCCTCGGGGTCATATCGTTGTTATCGATTCAGCTTCCATGAACGCATTAACTGCACCTGTTGTTACGCTTTTCAAGGGCAGTAATAGCGTCGTCGGTTATTTTGCACTCCCCATATATATGGGGCTTCTTGTGATCAGCTTTTTATTCAAACATCCATCCTTTACTGCCATTTTTTAGTCTTTGCTATATTTGAGGCCCACGGCTTCAAGATCTTACGCCATATACGCCACGACCCAACTCTCGATCCTTTTTTGGTTGGAAAAATTTATTCCGTCGTGATGTTATTGTTGTTGCTGTTGCTGTTGCTGTTACTGTCCCTGTTGGCTCGGAGCAATGAAGTAGGGGGTTCATTTCCTCCGAATCGGGAAAATTTCAAATTATGCACCGCTGCTCAAGAGGGGGCTCAGATTACATACCGCTGCTCACCCTCCTTCCTCAGCTTAGTGTGTTATATACTCTTTGGATTACTGAGGGGTATGGTAACGGTCTCCACTGGCTGTTGCCTCCCAGGCCGAGGCAAAGTTTCAAGAAATGGCTTTGAGATGGTGGTACTGGCGGAGTTCATACTAGCCAAATTTTTTGCCCAGCCACTTCCCGTTTTCTTCCGGCATCTCCTCGTTATTTTGCTCTTCTCCTCCGCCTCCCTCTTCTATATCCTTCCTTTTGGAGATGCCATTCTAGGAGAATTTAGGATGATATCCCCGAGGGGATCAGACACGAAAGATATTGTCTCTGAGGTCATACGCCTGAGAGGGTGATAATAGAAGCACAACTTAAACAGGCTAGATCCTTAGGCTTACATATTACCTGTATTTCTTCACCTCTTTTGTGTATAATGTAATCGTATGTAAGGATCTTTCGAGGATTGCTGTAAGTGAATACTTGTGCAAATACGAAAGACATTTTCTTGGTTTCTTCCTTCGATATTTGCCGCATTCCTTTATATTTTTTGGCAGTTTTGAGTGCATGGTCCTGTTATGTCGTATGCGATACTAGCCTCGGGCACGGGTGTTGCATCCAGCCTCTTATTGACAAACTGACTGCGTGCGGGGTCCTTTTGTTACTTCCCCCAATCGGGCCCAAATTGGGCCAACAACCTCGGGCCACCGGGGCCCTTTCTTCGCGCGAAAGTGTGGTCGAGATCTTTGGGCCTCGTAATGGCCGTTGAGAAGAGACTCCGCTGAGGATACGTAGTCTCGAAATGTTGGTAACTTCCTGGAGGTGACCTTTGAATGGAGATCTGACTGTGCTTCGGGCCGTCCAGGTCATTACCCGGAGCCCGTTTTGTACGAGCGTTTGTCAAGTACGCCTCCCCCTTTGTAAATCATCATTTTATGGTGAAGGCTTCCTGGGGTTGTATGCCAATTTAGTGGAGACATTGTTGGTCTGCTTTGGGCGTTGTCTCGCTATGGATGAAGCCCTCGGGGTTGGAGTTGGTGTCGGTGGTCGGTGCCTTTGATTGGTGCTGGCTCGTTCCGGCCTTTTTCTTATGCACTTGTGAAGTTGCTTCTGTCTGGGGATTCTCGGAGCTTGCTGATTTTATGGCAGTTTGGTGGATCATGCCCCTGGCAGCTGCTTATTCGAGGTATGGCACAAACCGGGCATGGCAATAGATGAGATATGTGATGCATACTCGTGAAGGAGCTTTTATTGGGGCGAGATTGGCCCGTGCCTTTGAGGAGAGCGCATTGTCTGAGCTTGATGGGCCAACAAGGTATGGGCTACTAGGAAGGTGTTTGGTCGTTGAGTGGGATTTGCCGGTTTCACTTTGTGGTAGGTTTCGGCATGATCCCTCTGCATCTTGGATCTTTGAGCTTCGATTCGAGTCGATATGTCTATAAAACTGTAGCTTGATTCTTCGAAGAGTCTAGATTGGGAACAGCCGGTGACCGGGCTGGCATAACACTAAGCTGAATAGAGGATGGTGAAGGAGTGGTGGTTTATCGCTGATGATTTGAGTCAGGCCGGAGCGGGCCTTCGAAGGGAGTGTTTGCTTGCAGGGACTTATATCGGGGGTATCGTTTTTCCGAAAGAATTTTCTTGAGCGAAGGTGGTTGGACGTGGTGCCAAGCTCGTTTACGGCTGATGTCCTGAAGAACGAGGCCGGGGCCGATAGGCCGCCATTTATTGGAGCGTCGACCTTACCACTATGTGTTTTGCTTCTTACAGACTATGCTTGTAGACGGAGAGCGCATCTTTCGCACATATACATATACATAATAAAAAATGAGAGGAGTTATGAATGTTTACATCCTTTGTATTGTTTTTGATCTGGCAGACTGGTTTCCGTGTTTCAGTAGGACCCCCGTGGGTCCGGAATCGATCTATTTAGGCTAGGGCACTTTTGAGTGCAACTTGCTGTCGTGAGAAGACGTAAGAACCTTTATGTTTTGCCTAGCTGTTTTAGGCCTTGAGTTATGTTTTTGTCAAGCCTACCAGTCCTTTGGTCTTTTTGTGCCAGTACGGGCGAATGTTTGAACCGAGGTTGTGATGAATGATACCAGTTCGGGGCAGAAAATGGCGGCTTACTCGAGGAGCATCGATGCCGCTAAAGTTGAGTTGCAGAAGATCCTCGATCGTACCGTAAATAGCAGAGAGTACGTGAGGTGCAGATCCTGTAGGGAAATCTTTTGAGGAGATTTGCGCAAGGGGCTTTGATCTTTCGAGGGAGATCGAGCAAGCCAAAGGAGAGGAGCATGATGCCAAATTCCTGCTGTCCGATGCTGAGGATGGTGAGGAGGAGACCGCTGAGCTATGACTGCCGGAAAAAAGTGAAATGATCGTTTCTTGCCTCCTTTGTTATGTATATACAATTTTCAATATGCTACGTAGGTTGGGGCTGCGCCTTGTTGTCAGCACGTAGCAATAAGAGGGGCAACCCCGCAACTTATATCTTTTGTATTTCTGCGTTTTGAAATTTCAATTCGGTCGATTCGATCCCGGACTTTCCCTAAGGCTTGAATGTTTTAATTGTTGTCGGGTATAGTCTCCGAGTCGAGATCCGACTCGAGCTTAATTTACCCTCGAGATGGGCGCTCGTCTGGGTTGGTGATGACGGCTTTTATTTCTCGCCTTTGGGCGTTTGGTTGTTTCAACTTATTTTTGGGTCTAGTCTCCGAGTCGCGTTGTGGTTCGCGCGTTAATTGACCCTTAAACTATCAGTTTTGGCTGGCGTCAAGGGCTCTTACGCTTTCTGGTCATAGAGACCTTCTGATATGTGGCCCATATGCTTGTTTAGTTAACTATTTTTAATCTGGTCTCTAAATCGAGTTACGATTCGACCTCACTTTAATCCTCAAGTTGTCAGTTTTGCTGGCGACAATGGCTCTTACGTATTTTGGTCGTAGAGACTTTTCGATATATGGCTCGTAGGCTTTCTTAGCTGGCGACAATGGCTCTCACGCTGTTTTTTCCCGTGGGTTTTTTGTAGGCTTGTTTTCTGCTCGTTAAAGTCTTTTGAAATATTTTTTCCTGACCCGTCGTCGGTTCTGGAAGAACCTCGATTGAGCACCTCAGAAGGTTCATAGCCCGTTATTTGCTTGTTGAGGGAAGCCTATTTTAACCGGTTCTTTCCGAAGTATATTCAAAGTAGTGGCCTGCGATTTTTATTTTGCAACGGTCGAGCATTCCTGAGCTGCGTTATTTTGGTTGTATCAACCGTTTTGACCATAGTCATATGCATTTGGCCGTAGCTATTTTTTTATCCCAAATGATAGTTTAGGTGTCTACACCGAGGGTATGCCTTTTCGGGATTCTTATAAATATGACGTATAGCCTAAACTTAGGGATCTTTATGCCTATTGAGGTCTTACAGTTTGTCATGTCTATTGAGGTCTTACAACTTTAGGTGATGTAGAATGGACCTGGTTATGCCGAGTCTGCCCGCTAATGGTCTTACAGTTTCGGATTTTCCAGCGTATGGCGATTGTCGTCAGTCTTCAAGTCATCAAGCTGTTTAAGCGTGAAGACCGCTTCTTGTGAACTCAGAGATGCATTGTAGGGGCTTTACGAGCTCGGAGTTCCGACCCTAGGGTCGCGCGAGTGCCCAATTGTAGGCATTAAGTCTTCGAGTATTTCGGGATGCATTTGATGAAGAGAACCCTTCCGGGAATATACTGTGACCTCCCCATTCGGAGAATGGAGTGCTGGAAGATGTCCTTTGATCCATTGTCGCAATATACCTGGTTGTGTTGGCTCGACCTATATCGGGCCAAGGCTGATCGCTTGCGGGTTTGCCCCGCCTGGAGAATCTTGCGGTTTTGTAGCCTCGACCCGGAGGCCGTTTGGGACGTTTTGAACTGCTGGCACCTGTTCTTGTGTTTTTCGGGATGTTTTATTGGAAAAGATTTGTTATCTTACTCTGAGGAGGAGTTCCCTCCTCCTTTTTGGAAAAAGTATTTTTTGATTGCTTGATATAATAGTACATATTTTTGCCAACGGAGCCTGATTACACCGGTGTTTTGATGCATCGTTTCCTTACAGGGAACCTTATCTAGTGTTTTCCAAAATTCCCACGAGCGGGCCGCTTTCCGGGGGGACTCCATTTCGCTTTTTCAACAGCCAGTCGTGGGGTTTGTTTACCTTCTAATCTTCACAACGCTTACTTATCATCTATTATAAATTGCATAAATACTTATAACCTCAAAAATAATCTCATTCCCGTGATTACGTTGATTAAATTACGACAAAACTTTAACGTACAAAAATGCGGGATGTAACATCGACTATAGAGGACCTCGACCCTGTTCAATTAGACCCGAACGATTGCAACAAAAAGGCCTACATCGGCTGCAAACTCTGAGAACCAGGTAAATTCAGTCAATTCTTTAACTAATGCAACTTTGTTAGCCTTTAGCCATGTAGATATGCCAGGCATCACCAAGGAGATCAGCACACACAAACTAAACATCGAACCACTCTACCTCGGTAAGGTAGTTCAGACGTAAGTTCAGTCACGGCAACAACGATTCTATCCATGAGGAGGTGGAGAAACTATTAAAAATGGCTCCATTAGGGAGTTGAAGTACCCCAAATGGATCGCCAACGAGTGATGGATAGAAAGAAAAATGGGAAATGACGGATGTGTGTCGACTTCAAAGGCTTGAACAAAGTGTGCCTGAAGGACTCGTTCCCATTACTACATATCGACCAACTCATTGACACGACAACCGGGCGAGAGTTATTGAGTTTTTTGGACGTGTACTCGGGCTATAACCAGATACTTATAGAAGAAGAAGACCAAGAGAAAACCACGTTCATCACGCACCAAGGAATATATTGTTACAGGGTCATGCCATTTGGGTTGAAAAATGCAAGGGCTACGTATCAACGACTGGTTACAAAAATATTTGAATATCAGCTCGGTAAGACCATGGAGGTGTATATTGATGACATGCTGATGAAATTGATAAAAGGAGAGGACCATTTGAAGGAGGCTTTCGACATACTAAGACGGTAAATAACGAAACTAAACCCAGAGAAATGCTATCTCCGAGAAGTTCTTGGGATTCTTGATATCACAATGGGGGATCGAGGTCAACCCAGACTGAATCAAAGTTATCGAAGAAATACCAGAGCTCCTAACTACCAAGAAGCAAGTCCAAAGGTTCACTGGACAAATCACCGCCTTATCGAGATTCATCTCGTCGTCGTCTAACAGATGTGACTGATTTTTCGGTGTGCTCAAGAAAGACAATGGCATCTAGTGGACACCCGAGTGCATACAATCTTAGCGAGAACTGAAGGCATATCTTTCATCACCGCTTCTACTCTTCAATGCCCGAACCCGAGGAACATCTCCTCGTCTACCTAACTGTCTCCAAAGTAGCAGTAAGTGCAGGTTTGATTGGAGAAACCAAAGGTACACAATCTCTCATTTACTATATTAGCAAAACACTTTTCGACGTCGAGACGAGGTAGACGCACCTTGAGAAACTGGCCCTGGCACTAGTCGTAACTTCACGAAAGCTTAGACCCTATTTCCAATGCCACCCTATCTCGGTTGTTACCATTTTTTCCCTAAGAGGCATTATACATAAACCCGAGCTATCAGGAAGGCTAGCCAAGTGGGCCGTCGAGCTAAGCGAGTACGATATCATATATCAGCTGGGAACGGTGATAAAGTCATAACTGCTCGCCGACTTCGTCACAGACTTCAGTGCAAAAATAATGCTTGAAGTCAAGAAGGAAGCCGTCCAAGATTCTCTCCAAACACAAGACCTCTGGATCCTATACACCTATGGCACATCCAACGCCTTTGGATCCGGAATCAGACTCGTACTCAAGGTCCCTACCGGAAAAGTAATATGCCAGTCCATAAGAAACCCATATATGACTAACAAAGAGGCTAAGTATGAGGCCACTATTGCAGGATTAAGGCTCGCACTCAAGTATGGGGCAAAGTGGTTGAAACTTCACTGTGATTCCCAACTCATAGTCAAACAATTCACACGGACTTTCGAAATTAAAGAACAAAGGTTGAAAAAATATCATACCAAGATCTATAAGCTTCTGCCCGAGCTCGACGATTGCCAACTCGACCAGATCCCATGTGCGTAGAATGCTGAAGTATCTGACCTCACAAAATTGGCCGTGACAACTAAAAGCATCACAATCGGGGATAAAAGTGTAGTCCACCTCCTCAGCTCATCCCTAGACCAAATCAAGTTAAGATTGGTAAGCTTAACTTGGTATTGGGGCAATCCTATTATCGACTATTTACAGGACGTCACACTCCCAAACAACAAAAAGGAAGCCAAGAAACTAATAATGTAAGTAGCCAGATACAATCTCCTCTATAGCGACCTGTACAAGAAGATATATGGCGACCCTCTGGCAAAATGTCTAGGCCCAAACTAGACCCAGCGAGTCCTTGAAGAAGTCCACAAAGTTCTATTGGAGTGCTCACTCCGGCAATCGAGCACTCGTTAGGGGATTCATGCGGGTAGGATACTTTGTCCCACCATGAAAATGGACACCTCAGAATTTGTGAAGAAATGCGAACAATGTAAGAAATACATCCCAATAATTCACCAAGCAGGAGAATACCTCCACTCGGTCATATCTTCATGGTCATTCATCAAGTGGGGATGGACATCGTGGCCCCCCTCCCAATAGGGCGAGGTAATATACGATTCCTTTTGGTTTTAAATAACTATTTGTCTAAATGGGTGGAAGCAGGAGCGTTCGCCCAAATGCGCGAACAAGAGGTAATCACCTTTATATGGGGAAACATCATCTATCGATTTGGCCTACCCAACGAGATCAACTGCGTCGCGCCCCTTTTTCTCGCGAAAGCGGGTTTCAACATATGACAACTCTTTTAAGGAGGTATTAAAAGATAAGAGTTACCACATAATGATTTTTAAGGTTCTTTAGGGCACCTATTTGCAAATAACTCTGTTCGACTAGTCAAAGCCACCAAAGATCGAGTAAGGGCTCAAATTACTTCGAAGAGAAGGTGTTAGACATTCTTTGAGATCCACAACTGTGGGTCCTGACCGAACTTAAATTATATGGATTAGTCTATGTTATCAAATAAACAAAGGGAGAGCACAAAATTTGAGAATTTATTATAAAAGATTTAGAATAGATGGGTACAACTGTTTCTTTTTTTTTTTAATTCTAGTAGAAAGAGAAAGAAAGCACGGGGGAGGGGGTCCTAAGTGTTTTAGCCTAAAGGATCACGCCGTGCAACATAAATAATACTTCATAACTCCCTTAAGATGGGGTGTTACTCATATTATTAAGCGGGCACAAGCTATCATCTCTTGCTACCCGATTACTATATTAAAGTTGTTTACCTAAGAGTGCTCTAATTCAATTCTAAGTCATGTCCTACGCGTGCACTACCCGTCCCATACTGTTGGTCCAGGAGGTTTTGGACCTCTATATTGATGGTTCTAGACTTTATTTAGGCTGCTCAAAAATGCAAAACTAGGCGACAAGTAAAACATGTAGGACTTCACATAAAGATAGGTAAAGGCCCAAGTTATCCTCCATACATAAACAAACAAATGCACACGGGTAGTTTGAGCAATACATAGTTTCAGAATTGAGACTTAGAGTCCTATATGCATGTATTCTAGGTGATTCTGAATTCCAATATCATATATGTTGTGCTTCTGTTCTAAATTAACTGATTTACCGATTATAGGTGTTATAAAACCTGTAGACACGATTTCTAAGTTGTTTGCACTGCGGCCAGAGAAAGTTATTAAAAAAACTTGGAATTATCAGCATTTGATTCTATAGTCATGCTTTCTAGGAGAATAATAGTATCCTATAGGCAAGGTTTCTAATGGTTGGTACTTGAATTCGCTTTTATCATACTTATTCCTATAGGCATGCTATCTAGGTGGCAGTATGACAAAACAATAGAAGCGGCTGATTAATTAATTAATTAAGACCCTATGGTCATGGTATCTAGAGGAGTATTAACAAGCGTATGTATTATTACAACCCTATAGGCATGCTATATAATAATCAAATAGGAGTAGACCTGAGAGCAGGTTAAATATTTAGTCAAACAATCATGCTTTTGAGTGATGTACAGGTCTTAGGCAAGTTAAGTGAAGTGTGTGATTTCCTATAGACATGGTTTCTAGGTTGACAAAGAATATGTTATACATCATATAGGCATGCTTTCTAGTGAATAACTGAAGTGATTTGAAAGAAGGCATTTGAAAGTAGTCATGCAGAGTGCTCACTTTCTATAGACGTGCTCTCTATAAACACACAACAGTAGACATAGCATCTGAATTCGTGATTGTAAACAAGTAGTGCATGTGTGCTTCTCCTAATATCATGATTTCTACAGTGCTCATGTAATCGAACAACATATATAGCAAACACATTGTCAAGTCCTATAGGCATGTTTTCTACCTACAACATTTAGATATAGAATTCTACCTATTCCCTTTTCACTAATGCCCCAGTTGTTTATGCAAAGGTTATTACATGCCCAATAATGAGTAAAAGATACAAAGGATACATAGCAGTGAGAATAGGCCTACAGCAGGACTAAATAAAAATACCTAGCACTGCCTAGGCCTTCAATAACTTTTACACAACATACTCAGGCCTTCAACAATGAGCCACGTTCAATACACGATCCATGGATATGAGTCCTAAACCCATTTACCCAAACATAGCACCAAGTGTTACACCACAACACTTAACAGAGGGATGTAGAGTGAATAGGAACAATTAACATTGAGGGAATGTCTAAGGACCAAGCCTAGTGTGTCAGAGATCACAAGGGTCTCAATTGGACCCCGATCAATGCTCACACTAGGGATGCCAACAATGGAACCTAAGTAGCCTTGGCTTTTAGCTGGCTAAGAATGAGGAGTTTAGAATAGCATAAGTTGCAAGTAAGGAGAGTGGACAGAAGTTAGAGGATACATTTATATCCTAAAGTAGACATAGCCAAACTGAGCATATAGAGTAACTTATCAAATAGGCCAGTAGTAACACATAGACAGCTTCACATTGAAAGAAATGGGGAAGAAACAGGCTTGCAAGGTATACATAGATTATCATTCATTACACTAAACGAATTAAGACCTAAGAGGTTCAAGTTATGCTAAGCATGCATCCTAGGGTTATTCTAATAAGTGTTTAGGCTTGATGGAGACACACATTGTAATAAACATTGGGAGAAATAGGGTATCAAGTGAACAAAGTCCAGATTGCAAACATAGTAGCATAGAAGAAAGATCATAGTTAATAGAAAATGGCATTAACACAACTTACATCATATTGTACATGCAAGACAGACTTTGTAGAGATTCAGGATAGTTAATAAAAATTGTTTTAACATAACTTACAACATATTGTACATGAAAGACAGACATTGCAGAGATTCAGGACAATGTGATATAGCAAGCACAAGTAGGTATTCTGGGATTGATACAATAGACTAATCAACTAGAGAAGATCTAAGTTATGTCATAAAGAAAAATGGGTCAAACAAGGTAGAGAGATCGAGTTGGGATAACTGTCAAGACCTCAATCCATTATTAATGGGGTATGGGAGTTATGCTGAGTAACAAAATAGCAGGTGAACATGTCACAATCAACACAGAAGTTCTAACATTTACTCTAGAGATTAAAGACAAAGCAAATAAGCATATATTAGGGAAACATCCAGACACCCATACGCTTAAAAGGATCAAATTATCCAAGTTAGGCTTAGGCAAACTCAAAACTAGTAGAATTAGAAAGAAGTCAGACTCTAACAGACTTCGAATAAGGTAAAGTTAACAAAATCATGCACAAAGTAATCCAGAAAATATATTTAAGCCAAGAACTTCAGAGGTGAGAACACATGCAAATTGAGGATACATAGAGATTAAATTGCAAGAATCAAGTAATCTACCAGTTAAACGGAAAACAATAAAGAACAAAAGATCTACAAGAACCCAAAAACCTCGATGCGTCAAATTTTCCAAAAGCTTCAAAAGAACCTCGGGCAATGCTCACACCAAGAACGAGTTAAGTAACAAGATTCTAATGGCCTTGGCTTTCAGTCGGCCAGTACAAAATTGTCACGGCCCGGAATTCCCACCCTCGGGAATCGTGATGGCTCCTACGAATATGAGCTAGGCAAGCCAAACCCTTAATCTAATCACTTCATTAATCATTTATTTCTTTTTAACAATTATAAGGTGATAACGTGATAACATCGGAAAATCAAATTCAAGCGGAAGACAATGATAAAATATATGAAGACTGTATCTATTACAAATACTTAATCCTTAACCATCCAAAATCTGGTGTCACAGTACCACAGACGGTCTAGGATTAACTACATACAAAGTCTGAAGAAAAGCAACAATTCACTATTCCGGAATACAAGGAAAATGAAACAGGAAATATGGATAGAGGGAGATTTCATGGCCTGCGGACGCCTGCAGGTCTACCTTGGATCTCTGGGTGGACTGAAGGAAGCCTCCAAGCTACGGTCCAAAAGCTGCTCCGGGATCTACACAAAGTGCAGAGTGTAGTATTAGCACAACCGACCCCATGTGCTGGTAAGTACCTAGCCTAACCTCGGCGAAGTAGTGATGAGGCTAGGATCAGACTACCAAATAAACCTGTGTAATTCAAATATATATACAGCGGAAAAGAAATACAGAGATAACCAATCAAGATGGGAGGGGGAGCATGCTGCGGGGGAGATAACAATTCTAAGTAAAAAGACATCAAGTAACGAAGGAAACAACATAACTCGGACATCAATAAAGAATCAAATATCAATAAGTGCACGTCATTACCCTTCATGCTTTTACTCTCGTCCTCACCAAAGCAATTATATAATAAAATGTGCACGGCATCACCCTTCGTGCTTTTACTCTCTTTCCTCACCATATAATCAATAGAATCGGCACGGAATGGTACATCGTGCGGCACCGCATCACCCTTTGTGCTTTACACTCTTTCCTCACAATCATACACGGCATCACCCTTCGTGCTTTACACTCTTTCCTCACAAAAAAAACAATACACGACATCATCCTTCGTACTTTAACACTCTTCCTCACCCAAACAACAATCACAAACAATGGGGAAAGGGAATAAACAAGATTATAATAGAACTTTCGGCAAGGGAACAAAGATTAAACACTTAAATCCCGGCAAGGGAACAACATCAATAATATCAACATCCCGACAAGGGAGATAACCAATAAGGCAACAATGTCCCGGCAAGGGCACAATTAAATGACTTCTTTCTCTTTTTCACTTTTACTTCACAATTCACATACCACTTGAGCCAATGCTCCAAAGGGTTCAATCAACTTATATACTTTCACAATTCGTAATATAGCATGGGCCAATACTCCTCGATGTTCAAAGGTCACAATTACTTCCACAAACTTGTCACAACAAATAAAAATCACCGCTAAAGCATATATAATACAACGAAGCCATGAAAATCACAATATAAGACCCATGTGCATGCTTGACTCTGATGTATAGATACTCGTCTCCATACATATACGTCGTACTCAATAATTATCACATAGCAAATATGACTCGACTCCTAATCCCTCAATCTAAGGTTAGACCAAACACTTACTTCGATGCCACGAACATAATTCAAGTTTCAATTGTAGCTCTACCCCTTGATTCCACCACCAATTCTCTGGTATCTAGTCATAAGTTACTTAATTACATCAATAAACGCTAAATGAATCAATTTGAATGCATGAAAATGAATTTTCCAATGTTTTGCCCAAAAAATCAAAAATCGCCCCAGACCCACATGGTCAGAACCCGAGGTTCGAACCAAAATCCGATTACCCATTCCTCCATGAACCCAAATATATAATTTATTTTGAAATCGAATCTCAAATCGACGTCCAAATCCTCAATTTTTGAAAAACCTAGGTTCTACCCAAAACACCCAATATCCCCCATGAAAATCTTTGATTTTAAGTTGAAATCATATTAATAGATGTTAAGGAGTGAAGAAAATGAGTTAGAAATCACTTATCAACGTTTTGGAGAAGAAAGGTTGTTTAAAAAATCGCCTTTTATGTTTTTGGGGTCTTGAAAAATGAAAAATAACTGAAAATCCCGTCTAAATATACTACTCCCAGTTGCCCTGTGCAACCGCACAAAATCAACTGCGGCCGCACAGCCCTCCTTATGTTCTGCAGTGACAGGTCTTAGTATTTTGGCCATAACTTTCTATACAGATGTCCAAATTCCTATTATAATATTTTTCTGAAAACTATATTCAATTATCTACAACTTTTGTTTTTGAATCATCCCCAAATACCTTATAGATAAAAAGATATGAGCTTCCGAAGTCGGACCAGTGAATTTGTGCGGACCGCACAAAATCAACCGCGGCCGCACAATCACCAGTGCGGACATCACAAACACTACTGCTGGTTCAGAGGTTTGCAGTTCTTTGAACCTGCAACAACCATGTTTTTAAGCCTAAGACATCCCGGGACCTACCCGAAACTCAACCGAGCCATCAGAACTCCAAACCAAGTATACACACAATCTCAAAAATATCCTACGGGCTTATTCGTGTAATCATATCACCAAAATAACATCATGAACATCGAATTAAACCTCAAGATCAATGATTGTAACCTTGTTCAATTGCCGGTAATCAATACATATTCTCATTGACCCATCCTTCTTCTTAACAAACAACACCGGCACACCCCAAGGCAAAACACTGGGTCTAATGAAACCCTTCTCAAGCAAGTCTTGCAACTGCTCCTTTAACTTTTTTAACTCAAGCGGGGCCATACGATACGACAGGATAGAAATGGGTTGAGTGCCTGGAGCCAAATCAATGCAAAAATCAATATCTCTGTTGGGTGGCATACCCGGCAGGTCTAAAGGAAATACCTCAGAAACCGAACAACTGGCACATAATCAATAGAAGGGACTTCAGCACTAGAATCACTAACATAAGCCAAATAGGACAAACACCCCTTCTCGACCATATGTCGAGCCTTCACATAAGAGATAACACTATGGGTAGAATAGCTAGAAGTCCCTCTCCACTCTAAACGAGGCAAACCCGGTAAGGCTAAGGTCACAGTCTTGGTATAACAGTCTAAGATAGCATGGTAAGGTGATAACCAGTCCATCCCCAATATAACATCGAAATCAACCATGTCCAGAAGCAACAAATCTACACGAGTCTCAAGATCTCCAATCACCACAATACAAGAACGATGGACTCGATCTACTACAATAGAATCACCCACCAGTGTAGACACATATACAGGGACACTCAAGGAATCACTAGGCATAACCAAATACGGTGCAAAATAAGATGACACTAAGAGTAGGTAGACCTTGGATCAAATAAAACTGAAGCATCTCTACCACAAACTAGAACAATACCTATAATAACTACATCAGAAGCCTCGGCCTCAGGCCTAGCTGGAAGAGCATAACATCAAGACTAGGCCCCACCACCTTGGACTACATCTTTAGGATGGCCTGCTGCTGGCTGGCCTCCACCTCTAGCGGCCTGAGCTCCGCCTCTAGGACCTCTACCTCCACCTCTAGCACCTCTACCCCCACCTCTAGCTGGCTGGGTAGGCTGTGGAACACCTAGTGCCTAAACCATGGCGCGGGAACCCTGATGCTGAGAGCTACTCGGTGCTCGAGGGAAAAATCTAGCAATGTGACCTATATCACCACAAGTATAATAAGCCCTCAGCTGCTGAGGCTGCTGACCCTGTCGACCTGAATGACCACCTTGGAAACTCTAAAGCGGCGGTGCACTGATAGGAGCTGGTGGTGCACTATAGGACCGCTGATTAGAATAATGCATCTAAGAACCACAGCCACCTGAAGCACTGTGAGAAACTTGAAGTGCTGAATGAAAAGGCCTAGCAAGATGGTCTCTACCATATGAATCTCTACCTCCAGATGAGGTACCACTGAATCTACCTGAATGATGGGGTCTATTGTCTTCCCCATGACCACTCCATGTGATAGAACCATCTCAACTCTCCGGGCCACATTGGCCGCCTCCTGGAAGGATATCTCACTCCTAGTCTCTCTAGCCATCTGGATACGAATCGGCTGAATGAGCCCATCAATGGACCGTCTCACTCTCTCCCTCTCAGTGGGAAGTATAATAAGGGTATGGCGAGCTAAATCAATAAATCTGGTCTCGTATTGGGTGACAGTCATGGATCCCTACTGGAGGCGCTCAAACAGCCTCTAATAGGCCTCTCGCTATGTAATAGGGAGAAACGTCTCCAGAAATAGCTGCGTGAAATGCTCCCAGGTCAAGGCTGGAGATCCTACTATTCTAGCTAAGCAATAATCCCTCCACCAAGTCTTGGCGGATCTAGACAAGCGGAATGTGGCAAAATCGATCCCGTTGGTCTCAACTATCCCCATGTTCCGAAGAACCTCGTGACACCTATCTAGATAATCCTGGGGATCCTCAGTAGATGCACCACTGAAAGTAGTAGTGAAGAGCTTGGTGAACCTGTCCAATCTCCACAAAGCATCGACAAACATAGCTACACCATCGACGGTGTGAGCTACCACACCCGGCTGAACTGCCCCAACTGGCTGAGCCACTAGAGTCTGAAACTGGGGAGCTACCTGCTCCAGAGTGTGAGTAGCAGGAGTCTAGGCTCCTCCTCCAGCCTAAGAGATGGCTGGTGCTACAGGAAGTAAACCTACCCGGGTGACACTCTCCATAAGACCCACTAGACGGACCAGCGCATCCTGAAGAACTGGGGTGGTAATAAATCCCTCTGGGACCTGAGCTAGGCCCACCGAAACTGCTGGGGCCAGAACCTCATCATCAAAGTCAACCTGAGGCTCCGCTATGGGTGCTGCTGCTCTAGGATGAGCTCTGCCCCTGCCTCGGCCTCGCCCTCGCCCTCTGCCCCTCGTGGGAGCTGCTGCTGGGTGCTCGGGCTGCTAATCGGTAGATGAGGAAGCGCATGTTCTCGCCATCTGTGAAAGAACAAAGTAGAAATTCAATTAGTATTGAGAAACCAAACCGTACAACAGGAATGAATAAATGTGAAGTTTTTCCTAACTTTGTAGCCTCTGGGGGATAAATATAGACGTCTCCGTACCGATCCCTCAGACTCTACTAAGCTTGTCTGTGAACTGTGAGACCCATGTAACCTAGTGCTCTAATACAAACTTGTCACGATCCAGATTTCTTACCCTCGGGAGTCGTGATTGTTGATACCCAATTTTTCCCTGTATATTTTTTATATGCAAAATACTTTCAAAAATAGCATATGTATGCATATATAAATGTGTTCAAATGTTTTATTATTTTTCCTAATTTTTAAATCAAATTATTGCCCTATTTTAGCAATACAAAAACCAATAATTATTCCTCAAATTATCATTTGGGTAATTACTTTATTTTTATTCTCATATTTATCCCAAAATATAGCTAAGATAATTTTTACACATTGCAATATTAGCCTATTTAAAGAATTAATTGCGTTTATCATTACCAAATTTGATTCCAGTATTTTTAATTTAATATTTATATATTTTTAATTAACTTAGTACCTTTAATTTTTTTCAAAAATTATTTTACTATTTTTATAAAATAAAAAGGAAAAAAGTAGCTATTTAAATACTAGCCCTATTTCATTTCAATTGTAGCCCAAATCAACCCCGCCATTAAATCCCAATTTCAATCTCAATTGGACCAGCCCAATTCCTAAATTAGCCGACCACTGACCCATTTGATCCAACCCGCCCGGCTCCCCAATAAATCCAGGTCGTTGATCAAAATGATCAACGGCCATGATCCCTCCATTCCTTTTTAATTTCCCAAACCCCCAACCCTAAATCATTTCACTTAATCAGCCGCCACTAAACACCATTTTCTCTCAGACTCTCTCAAACATTCCTGGAACCCTAATCGTCTCCTACCACCTCCACCGTGAAACCCACCAAAAACCATGGCTTCCCGAGCCGTGAGGGTCCTATACTCACCTCCCCTTGCTCTTACACACTTGGTAACAGAAGATTCGAGGCCAGACCTTGAAGGTTTGCACCCAGGCCTCTATCGATTCAAGGTTTTCTGGTCATCTACGGCCTTGCTACGGCGTACTATAGTGGTTTGAGTCTGATTCCGACCTCTCCGACTCAGATCGATGACTTTTCAAAGCCATCTAATTTTAGGGTTCTTCCGAAACCCTAACCTTTTGAGGTTTTCTCCGATTCTTTTTATATCTGTTATGTATCTATGTTCTACTTGAGTTTTCAAATGATTTCCCTAATTTTTCTTTTGAAAATTACTTTCAAAACCCTTCTTTTCCGATTTAGTTTTCTGGAAAGTGTTTAAGTATTTTATGATTTTCCTTCTTTGTCATTCGTGTGTATTTGCCTCTACTATTCTCTTACTGTGTTTCCTACATCATGTTCTCGTATGCTTTCTACTGTGTTCTTGTGCTTTTTTCTTTTAGCATGTTCTTGTATGTTCTTTTACTGAGTTTTATACTTCGTTCTTGAATGTTCTCTACTGTGTTCTATATGTTCCACGCTTGTGTTTCTTCTACCATATTTTCCATATTATGTTCTTATATGCTTTCTACTATGTTCAGGTATTTCTTCTACTATGTCCTGCTATACTATCCTTTCTACTATTTTTTTTTACTATTTTTCCCCTACTGAACCTTGGTTAAGTTTCTTCTAAAAGCAACTTTCTTCTACTATTTCCCATTATGTTCTTTGAATCCTCTACTCGTTTGCATCATGAGATCTAAAAGAAGCATGATAGAAGCTTCAGTTCTCTTTTGAAACCTCTACACATATCTTGACTCAATTTGTTTGCTCTCTGTGAGCACGCGATTTTTGCCTCGCTTAAATTACTCCTACAAAATTCATAAAATTAGGATTTTTTATTTTATTATTTAATTTTTAGGATTTACTTGCGTATTTTTGTGTGTATCTTTAATTGTGTGTGCATGATAATTCATAAAAAATACAAAAAAATAGCATACTTGCATTTAGGACCCAATTTTATATTTTTTTGTGCCATTAGTTAATTAATATTACAAGAAATGGAAGAAAATAACAAAAATAGTCCTCTTTGCATTTAAATTTTAATTTTTGATTTTTTCCTTAGTTTTCTTTTAAATTAGGGTTTAATGAATTTTTAGAAAATTTAATTAGTTTAATTCTAGAGTTAAAATCAGGTCTTTGTTCATTTTAATTTTGTATGTAACAAAAATCAAGAAAAAAAATATAAATAAAAGAAAAGGAAAGAAAATTAAAGGAAAATGGGGTCTTGTTAAAAGACCCAGTTTTTGGGCCAAATTCAACCCCAGCCCAAGCCAAATTCCCCAAGACCCGATCCCTTCAACCCAAACCCCAGCCCAAATGTCCAGGCGAGACCCCTCCCATAAAACGACGTCGTTTGGATTATAATCAATCCTAGCCGTCTAGGTATTTTGATCTAACGAACGAGAAGTGGGAGTATTTTAATATATATATATATATATATCCAAACCTCACCCCCACCCCCAATCCGGTCATCTCTCTCACACCCCTAGATACACCACCGTTAACCATCGTCCTCCGCTGTCCGCCGCCGGCTGAAAATCGCCTCCGCCGGCGGCGAGTCTCCAGTGGCTCCCAAATTTACACCATGGATCCCTCTTCATCTCCCCAGTCCATATTCGGCCTTATTTTCTTTCAAATCCTCACCAAACCCCTCGAATATTGAAAACCCTAGCGCCGCCTCTGTCGTACACGGCATCGCCGCCCCCCAAACCTCTCCAAAATCACACCCCAGACTCTCCTCACCCTCCTCTTCCTAAATCCCTAATTGGTTTCCTCCGAATCTCACCTGAGCTTCTCGAATTTCAAATCAAAAAGCGGCAGAACCCTAGAAGTTCAAATTGCTCGAATTCTCCCCAATTTCTTGGGTCCAGTGTTGGATTCGAGTCATGAAATAATGGTTTTCGTTCGTTCTTGGTGAAGAAAAAACGTTTAACATTATTCCGAGGCTCGAATCGGAGTCCAGCCTTTTTTAACCACGCGTAGGTGAGTCTTCCTGTTTTCTTTTATTATTTGAAATTCCATGTTGTTAAGAACTAGTTTAAACTTTGTTTTATGTTAATTCATTCATCATGCAGTGTTCGGTTCTATTAATATAGGCTTTAGGTCTTGAATTTTCAATTCTTATTTGATTAGTTTAGTTAGACAACTCAATTAGTATATCTGCTTGCTCGTTGATTCTTGTTCTGAGAATTTGATTTTAATTTTGATTTTTCTGTTTATTTTTAGTTTTCTTAGAATTAATTTTGATTCATATTTTTGATTGTTAATTTTGGATTCATGATTCAGTGTTTTGGATCCCTGTTTAATTGATATTTTCCTATAGTTCGTTAATTTGAACTGTTAGAGACTAACTTAGGATAAAAATTAGGTTTAGTTTAATTTTTAAAGTTTTTGATTAACTGAAGTATTGTTTGATTACTGCTGAAAGTGTTAGGGTCTTTGTTAATTAACCATAGTCAATTTTGACCAAGGTAAAAGGGGCTGGGGTTAGTTAACATAGGTTAGTAATTTTAGAACTAATGTAGGGGTAGTATAGGTAGTTCAATTAAGAAAATAGTGCAGTAACTGAATTGGAACCCCCTAGAACCATCTAGAAGGGGGTTCTATTTAAAATTTCAGAACTTGGTAGTGTTACTTGGCCAACAAGCCAATAACTAAAGGACTAAATAGCTAAAATTTGAAAATAAAAGAGGGACTTAAAATGTAAATGGAAAAATCTAATGTTGCCCTAGTTTAGCATATAAAAAGACATGCCCCTTGCCTTGCAAGGCAAGTTTTAGAAGTTTAGAGTTTTAAAATCTAAAAAATTTTGAAGGGGAAAAATCTGAAAAAGTTAGAAGGTTTAGAGATCTAAAAATTCAAAACAAGTTTTCAGAGCTTAGAGAAATCAGAAACAAAACTCGAAAATTCAAACTCCAAAGTTACTGAAAATTACTGAAATTTCAAAAAAAAAACCACACATTGTTCCTCCAGTTCTCCTAGCTTAAATTCATTTCCAGGCCTTGAAATTAGTCACAATTCACCTGTTGAAGATCACTTTGAAGCAGCATCATTTAGTTCTAGTTGCAGTTTGTTCTGTTTTGGTTGATTGAAGTTTGAAGTTTGATTTTGAAATCTGCTGCATTCTATTCATACTACTGGTTCTACTTGGATTTGCTGATTTCCTACTAAATTACATCTGCTATTTTGCTGTTGCTAGGCTGATTCACCTTCTACTTTGCTGCAATTCCAGGTATTATTTCAGCTTCACATGGCATGTGAAACTTGATCAAATTGTGATAAATATTTGAAAAGATGATAAATACAACATGCTTTCATGAATATTAGTACTCTAGTTAGTTTAAATTGAACATTACATGTTTTGGAGTAAATTGAACATTATACGATCTGTATAAATTGGACTGTATGAACTATTTTTAGACTTGTATGAGTATTGTGAGTATGGTACTAGCTGTAGCCTAGTTAATCTTAGTTTGGCTATTACGTTAACCTGAGGTTTGAGCTTAGACTAAGGTGTTGTTTGGACTGTATATATGGGCTCTTGTATGGAAATATCTAGTTTTAGATTTTCATATGGTTTTGCAATTTAAAGATTCAAATAGCTTCCCTCTTCGTAAAAAATATGTTAAATAAAGCTGGATTTTATTTTATCTTAGAGAGTAAAATTTCAGAAGTAAACATATTGATGCAGCAGTATACATATGACCTGAGTATAAGCATAAGGTCAAGTTGATTTGAAATATGCATATCACTATCATTTGGTCCATTTCTATATGATTTGATTTAACAGTAGATTCCTTAAGTTAAAAACCAAGTCTCTAATTTCATATCCACTACTACATGTGCTGGCTGGGCTCATAATGACCGGGCCTAATATGGTCCGACTGCATAATACTTGGCCAAGTATTTTCAGCCTTGTAATTAATATTACCCAATTAAGCCCATGGAACTTGATCTCGAGTTCCAGGTCTTGCTGGATATCGATTTGGGCCTGCCCTAATGCCCAGGCTTTAGACAACTGTACAAACAACTTTTAAAAATAAAATCGGACAGTCTCATTTCCATGGGCTAGCTTCGAGGCCCAACACGATGAAAAGCCCCATCTTGCTTATTGAAGCTATTAGATTTAAGGATTTTAAAATTTTGAATTATAGTTTGGGCCTCGCAAGTTAAGTAGAAAGCTCAAATTAAAGGGGTTTTCAATGATGGAGATTCTATATTTTGAGTTTGAACTTGAACTTGAAGCCCGAATTCGTTTGAATACATTTAATAGTAGTTTATCAATAATATTAATTAATTAGGCCGTTAGAAACAATCTTTAATAGAGAATAATAGTACCTTTTAGGATGACCTTAAAAAATAAAACGAGGTGCTCCGCGCCAAACAAAATTCATAAAGTGTGTGGCCCTCTTTTAAATATTCACATTAAAATATTTAGAACTCGGGACGTGCTATTTAGCAAATTTTTATGGCCTCCCGCAAAGTTAATAACACGTTAGTCACTTTAGGCGCGCTCTTTAAAAATTTTACCTTCCTAAATTCGGGTGTGCATTTCATGTGACCCAAATCCAAATCCCAAAATGTTGAATAAAATATATCGAGGATCCGGGTGCATTTCATGTGACGTGATCCAAAAACATGTTTTAAATGACGTTTAATTTCCTTAAAATTAATCAGAAGCGGTAAATAATTATAAAATTGCACCATAGGATGACATATATTAAAATCTGATATTAAGCCATTTATGATAGTTTAAGTGACCATTCTCGAACCACGGGATTCGGGGGTGCCTAACACCTTCCCCCGGGTCAACAGAATTCCTTATTCAGAATTTCTGGTTCGCAGACTCCATTCGGGAAGTCGAAATTTCCTCGATTTGGGATTCAAGATAAACCGGTGACTTGGGACACCAAAAGCCAAACCTATCCCAAGTGGTGACTCTGAAATAAATAAATAATCCCAATTCGAATAATGTCACTTAAAATGGAAAATTTCCCTTATACACTATCCTCCGGGGTGGTGTGTAAAAAAGGAGGTGTGACAACTCTGGCGACTCTGCTGGGGACACGAACCCAAAATTTTGGTTCAGAGTTCAAGAATTCGAGCTTATATTAACTGTTATATTTGGCTTATCTGATTTTCCTACCTGTTTCATGCTATATGTGCTAAATGCTTTACCGCTTTGATATTTTGCTGAACTGTATATATAAACTGCTACAAAACCCTTCATCTCTCTGAGTATTCTACATCACGGAGAAGGGTGCACTTCGTGTGACTTCTCTTCTGTCTAGAGTCTTATTCCATTTTAGAACGAGGTTCGAACAAGTTGCTAAGCCGGCGAAGCTTTTGTATCCCCGGTACGCTGCCCCCCTCGGCTCGAGTTGTCCGCTCGAGTAAGCTAGGTCTAGAACAATAAACCTAGGGCTTAAACCTAGTATAACAAAGGCTCATACCGGATCCCTAGTAGGAACGTTTGTTTGCATCATGTGCATTTACCTTAGGGGACTCAACACAGGGGTTGGGTCCGTCTAGGACAGGTGACCTGAAATGAAAAGACTATCCTGATGCATCTTACGTGCTACTTGTACATTTATTTGCTCGGCTTTGCATGTTGACCGGTTTATACATAATGGGAGAGAGTTGAAAGAAAATAGCAGCGTTAGGTTTAAGGGTAACCACTTGTTTTGAAAAACCAATATCCAAATAGTACTGAAACTCTACCGAATTTTTGAAAAAAAAAGAAAGATTTTTATTTTCAAAATATATTTGGTTTTGACAAATATGCCCGAACTACGCCAGTTTGATTCTCACCGGATGTGAGATACGCAGACAACCCTCATCGGGTCCAACTTCCTTTTTTGCAAAAATAGCCAAAAACAACAATTACTTTTGTTACAAATAAGTCGGGTGATGCCATTCTTGTTAAAATAAGCCGAATGTCCCCAAAAGGGCGCCGGAAGGCCATTCTTGTAAGAACAGCCACCATGAGTCATTTTTTAACGGTTAGCGGGCACAGCCTTAAAATCTTCTTCCACGAAATGCTAAAAGGCCGTATCCGCAAAACCAGGTCTTTGTCTTTCTTAAATAAATTTTTTGAAAAAATAGCCACTTTTTCTTTTGGGTCAAAATAAAGCCTTAAGTCATTTTAAATAAATGTGCAGGATGAGTACAATTGACATTGAATCCTTCTCAGTCCTGAGTGAGATCCCTTTGAAGCTCCACATATGGTGGAATGACCTAGGAAAGGGTAGCAGAGAAACGGTGGAGATGATTTTGGGTAGCCTTGTTGGATTATTGAACATTAAGCCAAGGCCGGATATTATTGAAGCATTGATACCTTTTTGGGACCCAACTCGCAACGTGTTCCGGTTCTCAGACTTCGAGCTTACACCAACATTAGAGGAGGTTGCAGGATATGCAGGCCTTAACGGAAACCTCAGGGGTCGATATCCATTGGCACCGAGACCGGTAACCCTCCACAGATTTTCGGACTTATTAAGTATCAGACGGGATGTTCAGGATAAGAATTTATCAGAGGGGTATTGCACACTCCATTTCTTGTACCACCGATATGGTAACCCACGAGGTTTTGAGGAGCCCAACACTGGTTTAACACATGCTGGAAACAAAGATAAGTGGGAGGCACGACGGGGATTCGCTTTCATGGTAACTTTCTTGGGAGTCGTGATCTATCCCCGAAAAGATGGTCACATAGATATTGGCCTCTTAGGAATGCTGGATGTGGCTATAAAGAAAACCAACAGCACGGTGGTTCCTCTGATTGTGGCTGAAATGTATCGAGCTTTGACCAAGTGCCGGGAAGGGGGAAAATTCTTTCAGGGTTGTAATTTGTTACTATAGCTATGGATACAAGAGCATCTCTATCACCGGACTGGGTACATGAACTATGGTTTGAACGGGTTGAGCTGTATCGAAGAATTTAAAACCCGGGTAACAGGTATGGAATTCCCTGAGGGTACCGAGGCTTGGCTATCATGTTTGAGATCTTTGACCGCTGACAAAATTGAGTGGGCTTTCGGATGGCTTCCCGCTACTGAGGCAGTATACACATCACCTAAAGTGCCTTATATTCTCTTGTTGGGCATTCGGAGCATCCAACCCTATGCTCCTTACAGGGTTTTGCGCCAATTGGGAAGATTTCAAACCGTCCACGATGATGAAGATCTGAGTAAGGAAGTCATCGAACTAGGCCCGAAAGCTGCATTTCCAGAGGGAAAAATCCGCCAGATATGGAATGAATGTAGGTATCTTGAGCCTAAGACCATAGTGCGGGATCGAGCTAAGGGCGAAGTGGACCCTAAATATTTGATTTGATTTGGCAAAAGATTCCAAATTCCTGAGAGACCCACGAAGAGGCCACATGTCCAACAATTTACCGACGGGGCTCAGATGCAATGGGATTGGTTAGCCAAAGAGAATGAATACAGGGCTCGAATAGGAGCATTAGAAAAGCAGGTTCGGGATCTTCAGGTTGAAAATAGCTTGCAAGCCGCAGCCGATGAAGGTGACAAGAAGAAGTTTACCCAAGAAAATGAGGCTCTTAAAGCTCAGATCTGACAAATGAAAATAGCTGCTAACAACCAAGAAAGAAGTCGGGCCGATGAAAGGTTGATAAGCGGACTGAAAAAGCAAGTCTTAGGGTGCCAGGAATATTTGGAGAAATCTGAAGGGAATATAGCAAAACTCTGGGCATAGTGGGCAAAGAAGACAGAGGAGAGGGCCCAATTTGTGCAGCAGATGAAAAGAAATTATGAAGGAACTATTGCTAATCTGAAAAGAAAAGTGAATACCCTTGAAGACGAGGCAGCCCAGCAAGCTAAAGATTTCCAGGCTTAGAGGGAACATTGCTATAGGCTAATGGCCAAAATGGAGAAAGAAATTCAGCAGTTACAAGACTATCACCTCCATGACTCCCAGGTACTAGAGGCCCGCAACCAGCAAATAAGTTGGCTACTTCAGGAAAAAGGCAGGATTAGAGAAAGAATTTGAGCCATCACAGATTATATCGTCATGAAGTGTCAAGCACATGAGAGAATGGGTCGTACTACCTTATTTGCTACAGTGATGATTTTTATTCGGCAAGTTATGAATGATCTGGAGCAATTACAAAGGGTTCTTGCGCATAGGCCCGCGGCGATGCCGAATGACGCCCCACGGGCCCCAGGATTTGAAGCTTTAATGTATTCTTAGTTATCGAGTCTGTATTTTTGTTATTTTGAGCCTATTTTATAGCTTTCCTTTTCCAAAAAAAATAAATAGTTTAGTATCTTTGTAATCGAAGTTTTATTAATGAAAATTGAAAATCCTAAAAAATATTTATTTATTTTTGAATTTATTTGCGAGAACTATGCTTGGTCTGATTCATGCGGGGTCATGATATATAGGCAATCTCCATAAGATTCGACCGCAACCCTAAGGAAAAAGAAAATACGAGGGAAGAAAACAAAAGGAAAACAAGAGTGGAAAGGAAACACAAAAATAGAAAATAAGAAAACTGAGAGAAAGAAATCGCGGTAAAGGCAAAGGCCAAGGCAAGAATGAAAGAAAAGAAAAATGGAGAGGAAAATTAGAAAATGAGAGAAAACCCAGAAAGGCAAAGAAAATGCAAGGAAAAAGAAATCAAAAGAAAAGAAATCGGAACAGAAAGCCGGGATGACGCATGCAACCGTTGCAGCCATGTAGACACTCATTTAACTGTATAGGTGCACACACCCCAATGTGCGGTTACCTATCTGTTACTTGTCTCAAACTAACCGTTTGTTGCCATCATATTCTAGCTTAGGTTTATAGAAATGGTGGTTGGTTTTTGGTAAACTGACATCGCATTGGTATTTTACCAGATCAAAAGGAAGTATAGAAACTTCATCTGAAATGACTTTGCCACCAGTTCTCATCACCGAAGACAGCCCCATCTCAGGGATCCCGGCCTCCGAGTCTGCCACAGCCAAAGAAAACTAGATATTATGTCTCTGAGTTATAGAGATGTGGGATGCATGGACTAACGGAAGAGAGCCTCCAAGTGCTATCCCTGGCTTTCCTAAGTTGTTCCCAAGATCCGGGGGTACTTCTAACAGTCCCATCAGTCATCCGAATACCCCATTGGGACAACCTACCATGTCTGCTCACTTTGTAGGAACACCTTCTAAGGTACGCCCCCAGGTGTTCACATCAAGAGTAGCCCCCAATATTTTTTCCGCTCTACCATGCTCCGCCACCACACAACCTTCACTACCTAGGCCCGCTTTTGGTCCCTCGGCCTTCACTTTCCAAAATCCTATTTTTCAAGAGGATCCTCCTCAGTATCCCACATACACTTACTCTCAGCCACCCCCGTTTGAGTTTACACACGGACAATATAAAACTCCTAAAGGTCCTGAGCAGGATGAGATGGCAAAAATTATGAGGAGTTTATAGCAGAGTCTGAAAAACATGCAAGGTTTAAGCGGGCAGAAGAGTGTTTCTTATACAGATCTGTGCATGTTCCCTCACGTGCACCCATGGGATTAAAATGCCTAAGTTTGAGAAATATGATCGGCATGGCGATCCCATTGCTCACCTTAAAAAATACTGCAGCCAATTGTGTGGGGCTAGCGGAAAAAAAGGAGTTGTTAATGGCTTACTTTGGAGAAAGTTTGGTAGGCATAGCCTCGAAATGGTATATGGATCAGGACATATCTCGACGGCACATTTGGGATGATCTTGCCAGAGATTTTGTTCAATAGTTTCAGTACAACATAGACATTGCGCTAGACAGGAACTCCTTGGCAAATCTAAAGAAGAAATCCTCAGAAAGTTTTTGGGAATATGCAATTAAGTGGCACAAGCAAGCATCGAGGGTAAAACCTCCAATGGATGAAGTGGAAATTGTCACTGTATTTCTTCAGGCCCGGGAAGCCGATTACTTCCAGAATATGATGTCAGCTATGGGCAAACCTTTTGCAGAGGCAATTAAGATTGGTGAGATAGTGGAGAACCGTCTGAAAACGGGTAGAATCTTGAGCCAGTCAGCCATTAGAGCAACCTCCCAATCCATTCAAGGCGGGTCTGGAGGAATGGCTAAGGTTAAGAAGAAAGACGAAATGTCTATGGCAGCATCAGGGGCAAGAAGACACTATGCTCCCAGACCCATGTTTTCTAAAAGAACCCCTTAACATTACTACCCTCATCATGACATAGCTTATGCTCCTCCACCTTATGAGGTCATGAACGCTCAACCCTTTGCCCGGCCTCAGATACATGCCAATAGAAATCAAGCCCCATTCCCAAGAAATCAGCCTCCCCACCAGAACCACTATAATCCTCATCCTTCGCAAAATAACTTTTCTCCTCGGGAGCCACCCAGAAGACAAAATTTTACCCCAATTGGTGAATCTTACGCTAATCTATTCCCGAAACTTGTCCAAATGGGTCTGCTGCAGCCGGTCCCCCAAATGAGGCATAACCCAACATCACCTGCCTTCAGAGCCAGTGTCAGGTGCGCTTATCATTCAGGGGCAAAAGGCCATTATACAAATGACTATTGGACTTTGAAATGAGTGGTGAAGAAATTAATAGAGCAGGGAAAGATAGTGCTAAGGGACGAGAAGGTCCCAAATATGACTAACAATCCATTGCCAGCCCACAATAATGGGCATGTGATTAGGATGATCTGTGAGGATAAAGAGTACGATCCAGCATTAAAGGCCATCATTGCTATTGCTGATGCAGAAAGAAAGCCAAAGGTTGCCCGGAAGCAAGATAAAGGGGAGAAGAAAAACAAAGTCACCAAGAAAGGACCAGAAAAGAAAGCTGAAACAAGAACATAGGCGATACCTCCTAAAAATGGGATTCTCTACGTCCCGCGAGGCCACCAAGAAAAGCAGCTGAATGTGAGCCGTCCAAAGAAATTGGAAGTGAAAAAGGAAACACAAGTGTACGTACCCAAGCAAGCCTATGTGGTACGGGGGACAATTAAACCACCGCGGCTGAATGAGCCAATGGTTATTGGACGCGTACCACAGAAGCCTATGACGAATCCTGCTGCAGTACTTTGGAATTATCATTAGACAGTGGTTACGTATAAAGGAAAAGAGATCTTGGGAGAGCTTCCAAAAAATGTTCCCACTGAAAAGTACTCAAATATAGAAGAGGTAAACAATGCTACCAAAAGGCTTTTCCCGCCTAAGAAACCTATGAGTGTTGAGGAAGCAGAAGCTTTCTTTCAAAAGATGAAAATGGCAACTATGAGGTGGTCGATCAGTTGCGAAAATGTCCCGAAGAAGTGTCTTTGATGACATTGCTGATGAAATCCCCTGAGCATCAAAAGGTTTTGATAAAAACTCTGAATGAGGCATACATGCCAGTTGAAACCTCGGTGGAACAACTATAAAGAATGGCAGAAAGGTTCTTTGCTGTCAATCAGATTTCATTTAGCAAAAAATGACCTGCCTCCAGAAGGAGCTGCTCATAACAAAGTCTTGCACTTAACCGTCAAATGTGAGGGATATTATGTAAAGCGAGACATGGTGGATGGAGGTTCAGGGGTAGACATTTGCCCACTCTCCACACTGCAATGTATGGAAATCGGGACTGGAAGGATTCATCCCAACAATGTCTGTATGAGAGCCTTTAACGGAATCAAAAGAGATACCATTGGAGAAATTGACCTAATCTTGACTATTGGCCCGGTGGATTTCGAGGTGACTTTCCAAGTGCTCGACATGGATACGTCCTATAACTTTCTTCTGGGAAGGCCTTGGATCCATGCCGCTGGAGCTGTACCTTCTACCCTCCACCAGATGGTGAAATTTGAATATGAGGATCAGGAAATTGTGGTTCATGGAGAAGATGAACAGTCAATCTATCGGGACCCATCTGTCCCATGCTTAGAAGCGAAGGAAGGTAGTGAACATATTGTTTATCAAACATTTGAAGTTGTGGTGGCGGATCAGCATGCAGAAGGAAATCCTTGCCCTCAGCCCTTTCTATCCAATGCCTTGATTATGGTGGCTAAGGAAATGATCAGACATGGTTTCAAGCCAGGAAAGGGACTTAGAAAATCTCTGCAAGGAATATCTGAGCTAGTGACTCTGCCTACGACCGAAAATTTCTTTGGGATAGGTTTCCACCCTACCCCAGATGATGTAAAGTGGGCAGATGAAATAAAGAAGGAAGGATGGGTTTTGCCACAGCCACATTAGTATGAAACCTTTGTCAAACCGAAGTACAGTGAAGAGGAAGATGATGACGTTTTTGCGGCTGAAAAAATTGAGAAAATATATGGGGCAATGAGGAAAGTACTTTACGAAACCCACATGGTTCAGCCAGGAGAGGGCACTAGCACCGCTGAGGTATTATACATGGGACCAAACACCAAGCTTCAAAATTGGAAGGCTATGCTATTCCCGATCAGGCGGGAGTCCCGGTAGACCTGCCCTGCTACTTTTTCTACATCCCGAGTTATTCCAAGGTGTAACTCGGATGTTTCTTTTAGTTTCTTGTCTTTAAATTTCCCAATATAAACCCTGTTATCTTCCCAATTCCAAGAAATGAAATCAATATTTCATCGTTCATTTGTCTCTTTATTCTTTCTGATTTTCTTTATTTTCTCTTTTATTTCTTCTTTTCTGTTATAATAATGCGGCTTTAAATAACATGAAATGCTTGCGAACTTCATGCCCATATCCAAACACGCTGTCTAATTGTGAAACAATGAACCAAGAACCAGAATATGATGAAGAAGAGGCTGTTAGGAAAATAAATTGGGAACTGGAACAATTTGAGAATAAACCTAAGCCAAATCTGAATGATACTGAGCCGGTTAACTTGGGAACATCTGAGGAAATTCGGGAAACCAAAATAAGCATTCACACAGACAAGAAAACTCGAGATACAATAATCCAACTCCTGTTTAAGTTTAAAGATGTGTTTGCGTGGTCGTATAACGACATGCCAGGGCTGAGTGTTGATCTAGTGGTTCATAAATTACCAACTTACCCTGATTGCCCACCGGTCTAGCAAAAGCGAAGAAAGTTTAAAACTGACATCAATGATAAGATCAAAGAAGAAATCACGAAACAGCTTAAATCAGGGGTAATCCGAGTAGTTCAGTACACTACATGGTTGGCTAATATGGTCCCAGTTCCAAAGAAAGATGGGAAGACCCGGGTGTGTGTAGATTACAGAGATTTGAATAGGGCAAGTTCCATAGACAAATTCCCTTTGCCCAACATCCACATCCTTGTTGATAACTGCGCCAAGCATGAGATACAGTCCTTCGTGGATTACTACGTAGGATATCACTAGGTGTTGATGGATGAAAAAGACGCAGAGAAAATGGCCTTCACCACACCCTGGGGTACATACTGTTACCGGGTTATGCCATTTGGTATGAAGAATGTTGGAGCAACATATATGAGGTCCATGACCGCCATTTTCCATGATATGATGCATCAAGAGATAGAGGTGTATGTGGACGACATAATCGTCATGTCCAGAACCCAAGATAACCATGTTCGGGATCTGAGAAAATTCTTCGAGCGTTTGCGCAAGTATGATCTGAAGCTGAACCCGGCTAAATGTGTATTTGGAGTCCCCTCGGGAAAACTTCTGGGCTTCATAGTCAGCAGCAGAGGTATCGATTTAGACCTAACAAAGATAAAGTCTATCCGGGATTTGCCTCTTCCGAGAAATAAGATAAACTATATTAGCCGGTTTATTGCCCAATTGACTTCCACGCGTGAGCCCATATTCAAGTTATTGAAGAAAGATGCAGCAATCAAATAGACGGATAAATGTCAAGAAGCCTTCGACAAGATCAAAGAATATCTATCAAATCCGCCAGTCTTGGTCCCACCAGAGCCAGGGAGACCTCTTTTCTTATATCTAACGGTCTTGGAGAATTCTTTTGGCTGTGTCCTCGGGTAACACGATGTAACTGGGAAGAAAGAACAGGCGATCTACTACTTGATTAAGAAGTTCACCAGTTATGAAGCTTAATATACTCTGTTGGAGAGAACCTGATGTGCCTTGACTTGGGTCGCTCAGAAGCTGAGACATTATCTGCAAGCCTACACTACTTACCTCATAACCAGGTTGGATCCTCTGAAATACATATTCCATAAGCCGATGCCCATAGGGAGATTAGCAAAATGGCAGATTTTGCTCAGTGAATTCGACATATTCTATGTCACTCGCACGGCGATGAAAGCCCAGGCATTGACAGATCATTTGGCTAAAAATCCGGTTGACGAGGAATACCAACCGTTGAGCACTTACTTCCCAGATGAAGAGGTAAATTCAATAGAAGCAATCTCTAAAGACACTCATGCTTGGAAAATGTTCTTTGATGGAGCGGTGAATGCCAAAGGTGTGGGAATCGGGGCAATCTTGATCTTACCCACTGGTCAGCACTATCCGGCCACAGCCAAGCTTCGGTTTTTCTGCACAAACAATACTACTGAGTATGAAGCCTGCATCATGGGCATGAATATGGCGATTGACCAAGATGTTGAAGAGTTATTGATCATGGGGGATTCTGATTTGATTATCCGGCAAGCCCAGGGAGAGTGGGAGACTCGAGATGTTAAGCTCATTCCCTATCGGCAATATGTGGAAGATCTCAGCAAGCATTTTAAGTCAATAAAGTTCAGGTACATCCCTCGGTGTCACAATGAATTAGCTTATGCACTCGCCACTTTGGCCTCGATGCTACCCTACCTAGGAAATGCCTATATTGAACCCCTGGAGATCTAGATCAAGGAAAGGCATGGTTATTGTAACACGGTTGAGGCAGAATCAATCACCCAACCATGGCATCGTGACATCAAAAGGTTTTTGAAGACACAAGAATACCCCGAGCAAGCCACTGGAGATCAAAAGAGAACCATTAGACGGCATGCGAGTGGTTTCTTCTTGAGTGGTGATGTCTTGTACAAAAGGACCCCAGATCTCAACTTGTTAAGATGTGTCGATGCCGAGGAAGCTGGAAGAATTATGCATAAAGTCCATGCGGGAGTGTGCGGTCCTCACATGAATGGGTATGTTTTGGCAAAGAAAATCCTTCGAGAGGGGTATTATTGGATAACTATGGAAAAGGATTGCTTTAGTTTTGTCCGAAAGTGCAATCAGTGTTAGGTGCACGGTGATTTGATTCATGCACCTCCAACAGAACTGCATCTCATGTCCGCACCTTGGCCATTCGTTGCCTGGGGCATGGACGTCATTGGGCTGATCGAGCCAAAGGCCTCAAATGGACATAGATTCATATTGGTTGCCATTGACTACTTCACGAAGTGGGTTGAAGCCATCACTCTTAAATCATTCACCAAGAAAGCTGTGGTAGACTTTGTGCACTCAAATCTTATCTGTCGTTTTGGCATTCCCGCAACTATCATCACAGACAATGCTGCAAACTTGAATAGTCGTTTGATGGAAGAGGTATGCGAACAATTCAAATAATGCATAGAAACTCTACTCCCTATCGGCCCAAATCCAATGGTGCCATTGAAGCAACTAATAAAAACATCAAGAAGATTTTGAGAAAGATGATTCAGAGCTCCAGACAATGGCATGAAAAGCTACCTATTGCATTACTGGGATATTGCACCATAATGCGTACTTCGGTAGGAGCAACCCCATACTTGTTGGTTTATGGAACTGAGGTTGTTATACCTGTAGAGATAGAAATCCATTCGCTCAGGATAATCGTTGAAGCATAGATTGAGGATAGTGAATGGGTCAAGACTCAGCTAGAAAAGTTGTCTTTAATTAATGAAAAATAGATGGCCGTGGTTTGTCACGGACAGTTGTACCAACAAAGAATGGCCCGCACTTATAACAAGAAAGTACGTCCCAAGAATTTTGAAGTGGGACAACTCGTGTTAAGACGCATTCTTCCTCATCACCAGGAAGCAAAAGGCAAGTTTGCTCCTAATTTGAAGGGTCCATACATCATCCGAAAGATACTACCGAGAGGAGAATTGTATCTGGGAGACATCGAAGGAAATGACCCCGAAGCAGCAGTCAATGCGGACGCAGTAAAAAGGTACTATGTTTAGGCTTGCTGCAGTGATGGCTCTTGTGCAATTTAGATGATGAAGGTTTTCCTTCCCGCTATCCAAACACTATCAACCCTTCATAAACCCATTTGAGCTGGTTATTCTTCCTTGATTACCCTCTTTGGAACCTGGAGGTACTATCGAAAAGAAAGAAACAATAAAAAAAGAGAATGAAAAAAAATGATGAAAAGAGAAAGAAAGAAAGAAAAGCAAAAACAAAAACAAAACTTCCTGAACTACGTCTGACTTGATTCTGAAAGGATACGTAGCCTCTCTCTAGGGTTCAGTCACACCAAAACAAAAATCCCAATTCCCCCAAGAAGTGAAACTGGGGCAGATGATATAATGGCTCGGCCATGAGCCCGCCAAAATGGTTCCAAAGTTGTAATTCCGTCCAAGATTCTTTTTACCCAAAAACCTTGTCCAAGTCCTTCCGATCAATTGGCAAAGGCGTGGGAAGTGAAAAACATCATTGTTGGAATCTGATGCAATCCAAATTGAGAGAAATAAAATGAAAGTCTTATCGGTAAAAACCTACGGGCACCATAAGGTGACGACGAGTAGAGAAATTGAAAATGAGAGACTCCGCTTAGTGAAAACTCGTAAAGAGCACTATCGGACGATGGTGAGAAGAGAAATGAGAGAGGTCGATTGGTGAAAACTCGCAAAGGGCGCTTTTGGCCGAAAAGAAGACATCTCGCCACTAAAAGAGTCCTGGAAAGGTTCCCTAGTTTTGAAATGTGGATCAATGAGTTTACGAGAATGTTGGTAAAGTTTGTAGGGGTCGAGCATCCAGTCCCAGAAGCATGTCATGTCTATTTGAAGCTGGCACGCACTCCCCAGATAAGTCCTTCTTCTCCCCCCGAAAGGGACGCTTCTCTTTAAAACTCAACTTCTTGCCTTTTGTTTACTTCTTCTTTGAATCCCTTTCGATTTTAACTCTGATTCTGAAACTATTACAAAAAAAAGGTGGCAGGAATAGTTTTATAGGGCTTTGCTTGGCAAGAGCTAAAGAAAGTGCCCATCCTCAGCGTGCGCATCAAGCCAATCCCAAATGGCCAGGATTATGGATTCTTTCAAAGCAAAGATATCAAAAAGAAAGAAATCCATGGACAGAAGTTCTGAGAGTAATGTAAAGTTAAAAGGCAAATCCCCACACGGGAAAATCATCATGAAATCCTAAAAGTTGAGTCCTCCGGGGAAAGTAATCCTCAAGACCAGCAAGCAGCAGAGGTCCTCGACAGAAGCTAGGCCGAGATCAAGAAATCAAGGCCACAAAGCCAACCAACGTTTCAAACTAACAATTGTTTTTAGTTTGAAAATTAAAACAGGTGCAATCCAGGTGACCGCACAAAAAGTGGGTGCAGCCAATAGAAAAGAAACGTGCTAGTGCTAAAACAGCTTTGCAGCAAATAATCAATGCAAAAGGGAAGTTTCCTCCAAGTTCTTTCCTGCATCTTATCGAAAATAATTAAAAAAAAAGACATAACAAAAGAAGAAAATCCCCAAAAAAGGATAGTTTAGGATTCCCAACATCAACCTGGTACTTTCTTAGCAAACATTAGGGCTCAAACCCCTGAGTTGAGCGTTTTTACTTTAACCAGCATTAGGGCTTCAATCCCTGAGTTGAGCGTTTTACCTTTAGCCAATAGTAGGGCTTCAATCCCTGAGTTGAGCATTTTCCCTTTAGCCAGCATTAGGGCTCCAACCCCTGAGTTGAGTGTTTTTCCTTTAGCCAATATTAGGGCTCCAACCCCTGCGTTGAGCGTTTTCCCTTTTAGCCAACATTAGGGCTCCAACGCCTGAGTTGAGAGTTTTTCCTTTTAGCTAACATTAGGGCTCCAACCTCTGAGTTGAGCGTTTTTCCTTTAGCTAACATTAGGGCTCCAACCCCTGAGTTGAGCGTTTTTCCTTTAGCCAGCATTAGGGCTTCAAACCCTGAGTTGAGTGTTTTCCCTTTAGCCAACATTAAGGCTCCAACCCCTGAGTTGAGCATTTTTCCTTTTAGACAACATTAGGGCTCCAACCCCTGAGTTGAGTTTTCCCCTTTTAGCCAACATTAGGGCTCCAACCCCTGAGTTGAGCATTTTCCCTTTTAGCCAACATTCGGGCTCCAACCCCTGAGTTGAGCATTTTCCCTTTTAGCCAACATTAGGGCTCTAACCCCTGAGTTGAGCATTTTTTCCTTTAGCCAACATTAGGGCTCCAACCCCTGAGTTGGGCGTTTTCCCTTTAGCCAACATTAGGGCTCCAACCCTAAGTTGAGTGTTTTTCCTTTAGCCAACATTAGGGTTCCAACCCCTGAGTTGAGCGTTTTTTCCTTTAGACAACATTAGGGCATTAACCCCTGAGTTGAGCATTTTTCCTTTTAGCCAACATTAGGGCTCTAACCCCTGAGTTGAGCGTTTTCCCTTTTAGCCAACATTAGGGCTCCAATCCCTGAGTTGAGCATTTTTCCTTTAGCCAACATTAGGGCTCCAATCCCTGAGTTGAGCATTTTCCTTTTGCCAACATTAGGGCTTCAATCCCTAAGTTGAGTTTTTACCTTTTGCCGACATTAGGGCTCCAATGCCTGAGTCGAGCTTTTTACTTTTTGCCAATATTAGGGCTCAACTACCTGAGTTGCGCCTTTTAGAAACAGGGTTCCACTCCATCATAGATAAATACAATTCTTGAAAATGAAAAAAAAAAAGAGAATGAGTTCAGATTTTGTTACAAATAACTCACGAAATTTTCCTAATGAAAACTAGGGCAGAAAAATTTCGTTCGCTTGTTTTATTTTGGTGTCTGAGTAGGTTTGACCTCAAGGCACAAGGGTTCAAGATAACCAAAGGGATGAGTCTCAATCAAGAATAAAGAAAAGAAGAAAAAGAACAAAAAGAAGTGAATTCAAATGATGAAGGGAACAGAGATGCGGACTGCTCAAAACTCGATTAAAGCCACAAGTTCCGCCGATCCTGCTTTGACCCAATGCTGAAAAAAGAAACAATACCTACAACTTGCGAGCATCAAGATCCAGATCAGAGTCCACAGAAAAATCAGCTAGGGCTCAAGATCAAGCTTCAAGAGAATTATAGATAGGAATCTTGTAACTCATAGTTGATAGGCATAGCTAGCTTAGTTTTGATTTTCCTTTTGGTGTAATAAGGAGGTCAGCAAGCAGTAGTAGCAGCAGCAACAGCAGTGAAATCAGAGCTCCTGGTGGTCCCAACTACCAAAACTTTCAGAACTACACTGACCTGATTCCTTTATAGCCAAGGATATGTAGGCAACCTATGAAGCAGCGTTCGGTCAGACATTTTCAAAATGCTTCTCATGGAGTTGCCAAGCAGGCAAAAATCTCTCATGTTTGCTCATTTATCTTTGCCCAAAAACCCTTCGTGTCTCCGAGCAAAGAGGGGCAGCTGTGAGCATGTGATTTTTGCCTCGCTTAAATTACTCCTACAGAATTCATAAAATTAGGATTTTTTTCCTTTTATTATTTGATTTTTAGGATTTACTTGCATATTTTTGTGTGTATTTTTATTTGTGTGTGCATGATAATTCATAAAAAATACAAAAATAGCATACTTGCATTTAGGACCCAATTTTATATTTTTTAGTGCCATTAGTTAATTAACATTACAAAAAATGGAAGAAAATAACAAAAATAGTCCTCTTTGCATTTTACTTTTAATTTTTGATTTTTTCCTTAGTTTTCTTTTAAATTAGGGTTTAGTGAATTTTTAGAAAATTTAATTAGTTTAAACCTAGAGTTAAAATTAAGTCTTTGTTCATTTTAATTTTGTATGTAACAAAAATCAAGAAAAAAAATATAAATAAAAGAAAAGGAAAGAAAATTAAAGGAAAATGGGGTCTTGTTAAAAGACCCAGTTTTTGGGCCAAATTCGACCCCAGCCAAGCCAAATTCGCCAAGACCAAATCCCTTCAACCCAAACCCCAGCCCAAATGTCTGGTCCAAACCCCTCCCATAAAACGACGTCGTTTAGATTATAATCAATCCTAGACGTCTAGGTATTTTGATCCAAAGAACGAGAAGTGGGAACATTTTAATATATATATGTCCAAACCTTACCCCACCCCCATCCGGTCATCTCTCTCACACCCCTAGATACACCACCATTAACCACCGTCCTCCGCCGTCCGAAAATCGTATCCGCCGGCGGCGAGTCTCCGATGGCTCCCAAATTTACATCATGGATCCCTCTTCATCTCCCCAATCCATATCCGGCCTTATTTTCTTTCAAATCCTCACCAAACCCCTTGAATATTGAAAACCCTAGTGCTGCCTCCGCCGTACACAGCGGCGCCGCCCCCCAAACCTCTCCAAAATCACACCTCAGACTCTCCTCACCCCTCTCTTCCTAAATCCCTAATTGGTTTCCTCCGAATCTCACCTGAGCTTCTCGAATTTCAAATCAAAAAGTGGTAGAACCCTAGAAGTTCAAATTGCTCGAATTCTCCCCAATTTCTTGGGTCCAGTGTTGGATTCGAGTCACGAAAAAATGGTTTTCTTTTGTTCTTGGTGAAGAACAAACGTTTAACATTATTCCGAGGCTCGAATCGGAGTCCAGCCTTGTTTAACCACGCGTAGGTGAGTCTTCCTGTTTTCTTTTATTATTTGAAATTCTTTGTTGTTAAGAACTAGTTTAAACTTTGTTTTCTGTTAATTCATTCATCATGCAGTGTTTGGTTCTATTAATATAGGCTTTAAGTATTTAATTTTCATTTTTTAGTTGATTAGTTTAGTTAGATAACTCAATTAGTGTATCTGCTTGCTCGTTGATTCTTGTTCTTAGAATTTGCTTTTAGTTTTGATTTTTCTATTTATTTTTAGTTTTCTTAGAATTAATTTTGATTCAATTTGATTCATATTTTTGATTGTTAATTTTGAATTCATGATTCAGTATTTTGGATCCCTGTTTAATTGATATTTGCCTACAGTTCGTTAATTTGAACTGTTAGAGACTAACTTAGGATAAAAATTAAGTTTAGTTTAATTTTTGAAGTTTTTGATTAACTGAAGTATTATTTGATTACTTCTGGAAGTGTTAGGGTCTTTGTTAATTAACCATAGTCAATTTTGACCAAGGTAAAATGGGTTGGCGTTAGTTAACATAGGTTAGTAATTTTAGGACTAATGTATGGATAGTATAGGTAGTTCAATTAAGAAAATAGTGCAGTAACTAAATTGGAACCCCCTAGAACCTTCTATAAGGGGGTTCTATTTAAAATTTCAGAACTTGGTAGTGTTACTTGGCTAACAAGCCAATAACTAAAGGACTAAATAGATAAAATCTGAAAAAAAAGAGGGACTTCAAAATGTAAAAGGAAAAATTTGATGATGTCCTAGTTTTTCCTATAAAAAGGCATGCCCCTTGCCTTGTTAGGCAGGTTTTAGAAGTTTAAATTTTTAGAAATCTAAAAAATTTTGAGAGGGAAAAATCTGAAAAAGTTAGAAGGTTTAGAGATCTAAAAATTCAAAACAAGTTTTCAGAGCTTAGAGAAATCAGAAACAAAATTCGAAAATTCAAACTCCAAAGCTACTGAAAATTACTGAAATTTCCAAAAAAAAACACACACATTGTTCCTCCAGTTCTCCTAGCTTAAATTCATTTCCAGGCCTTGAAATTAGTCACAATTCACCTATTCAAGATCACTTTGAAGCAGCATCATTTAGTTCTAGTTGCATTTTGTTCTGTTTTGGTTGATTGAAGTTTGAAGTTTGAAGTTTGATTTTGAAATCTGCTACTTCTATTCCTACTGCTAGTTCTACTTGGATCTGTTGATTTCCTGCTAAATTACATCTGCTATTTTGCTGTTACTAGGCTGATTCTCACCTTCTACTTTGCTGCAATTCCAGGTATTATTTCAGCTTCACATGGCATGTGAAACTTGAATCAAAGTGTGATCAATATTTGAAGAGATGATAAATACAACATGCTTTCATGAATATTAGTATTCTAGTTAGTTTAAATTGAACATTACATGTTTTGGAGTAAATTGAACATTACACGATCTGTATAAATTGGACTGTATGAACTATTTCAGACTTGTATGAGTATTGTGAGTATGGTACTAGCTGTAGCCTAGTTAATCTTAGTTTGGCTATTACGTTAACCTGAGGTTTGAGCTTAGACTAAGGTGTTGTTTGGACTGTATATATGGGCTCTTGTATGGAAATATCTAGTTTTGATTTTCATATAGTTTTGCAATTTAAAGCTTCAAATAGCTTCCCTCTTCGTAAAAAATATGTTAAATGAAGCTGGATTTTATTTTATCTTAGAGAGTAAAATTTCAGAAGTAAACATATTGATGCAGCAGTATACATATGACCTGAGTATAAGCATAAGGTCAAGTTGATTTGAAATATGCATATCACTGTCATTGATCCATTTCTATATGATTCGATTTAACAGTAGATTCCTTAAGTTAAAAACCTAGTCTCTAATTTCATATCCACTATGCTCATGTTACTGCCTGTACTGGCTGTGCTCATATTGACTGGGCCTAATATTGCCTAGTTGCATAATACTAGACCAAGTATTTTCAGCCTTGTAATTAATATTACCAAATTAAGCCCATGGGACTTGATCCCGAGTTCCAGGTCTTGCTGGATATCGATTTGGGCCTGACCTAAGGCCCAGGCTTTAGACAATTGTACAAACAGCTTTAAAAATAAAATCGGACAGTCTCATTTCCATGGGCTGGCTTCGAGGCCCAGCATGATGAAAAGCCCCATCTTGCTTATTGAACCTATTAGATTTAAGGATTTTAAAATTTTGAATTATAGTTTGGGCCTTGCAAGTTAAGTAGCAAGCTCAAATTAAAGGGGTTTTCAATGATGGAGATTCTTTTGTTTGAGTTTGGACTTGAACTTGAAGCCCGAATTCGTTTGAATACTTTTAATAGTAGTTTATCAATAATATTAATTAATTAAGACTTTGGAAATAATCTTTAATAGAGAATAATAGTCCCTTTTAGGATGACCTTAAAAAATAAAATGAGGTGCGTCGCACCAAACAAAATTCATAAAGTACGTGGCCCTCTTTTAAATATTCACATTAAAATATTTAGAACTTGGGACATGCCATTTAGCGAATTTTCATGGCCTCCCACAACGTTAATAACACGTTAGTCACTTTAGTAGCACTCTTTAAAAATTTTACCTTCCTAAATTCGGGTGTGCATTTCATGTGACCCAAATCCAAATCCAAAAATTTTAAATAAAATGTGTCCAGGATCCGGGTGCATTTCATGTGACGTGATCCAAAAATATGTTTTAAACGATGTTCAATTTCCTTAAAATTAATCAGAAGCGGTAAATAATTGGAAAATTGCACTATAGGATGACATATATTAAAATTAAATATTAAGCCATTTATGATAGTTTAAGCGATCGTGCTAGAACCACGAGATCCGGGGGTGCCTAACACCTTTCCCCGGGTCAACAGAATTCCTTATTTAGAATTTCTGGTTCGCAGACTCCATTCAGGAAGTCGAAATTTCCTCGATTTGAGATTCAAGATAAACCGGTGACTTGGGACACCAAAATCCAAACATATCCCAAGCGGCGACTCTGAAATAAATAAATAATTTTAATTCGAATAATGTCACTTAAAATGGAAAAACTCCCTTATACACTATCCTCCGGGGTGGCGTGTAAAAAAGTAGGTGTGACACCCTCTCCTCTTTGCTTTCTGGTTTGCTTGAACTAGGGTTTTATTTTAGAACCCTTAACTCTGCCAAGCTGACTTGGGCCTCTGAACTGAGTTGGACATTTGTTTTCATACAATGCTGAACTGTTCACTAAACTTTTCTACACTGGACTACACGATAGTTTTCTTTCATGCTCACATACTCCTTATATATGATGAATTTTTCTCTGAATGGTTTTCAAATTTGAAATTAGTGTAAACTTCCTTATGAATATAGCTTGATTGATTTCTTTCCATCTTTTCCTATGTGACTTGACTTAGGTAAAACCCTTCTTCACCTTTTATGACTCGGTTCATTCATACTAAATTTCAGACCTCTGTGATTTACTGGATGTTAATTGATTCCCTTGCCTTATTTGCACAAACCATGTATTGTCAAAATCCTATCCTTAAATAACCTTTATGTATTTTCCCTCAATTTCATGCTTTTCACAAAGTGTTTATTTAAATCCTTTCCTTAAATGGTTTTACCCGTCTGAATCTGAATCCCTTAATTAAAGGGAGTCTTATGTAATTGATTTACAATCAGTCTTCAATTATTTTCTTACCTTATTTTCTCATAATTTTCACACTATACATGACTCTTTAACACAAAACACACGATTTTTAATAATCCTCCACACACGATTAACACACTTCAGACCTCACAATTTCACAATCTCTACTGAACTCACACTTATAGTATTCTGTCTTCCTATTTTCACTTTGGCTTTTACAAGGCTACTGCCTTTTATACTTGTTTCTTTGAAACTGGTATGTTCTAATTTAAGTTTCAGCATCATCCCCAGTGTGTTTACTTACAGCTTTTGTATCTATGTCTACTTTATTATTTTCTGTAGAGTTTGAGATTTAGTTTAGTATGCCTATGTATCTATGCCTATGCCTATGTGTTTGTGAGTGGTGACTTAGGCCATGGCAATATGAGTTGTTGTCCATGAACTGAGTTTTTAACCTCAACCGCTAAACAGGCTAGATGGTGTGCCAGTATCTCCCATTGCTGAATATGCCCACTAGCTTGCTCTCCTTGTGTTCTTGCAAATTCCCCACTCCCCTTATACCCATGTGTGTGCTGATTTTAAGTATTCCCCTTTTCTCTTTCCCCTTTCAGAATTCCATTCCTGCACTTGCACTCTCTCTTAGTTCCTAAGTTCTACCCCCCTCTTGTGAGCCTTGCCATGGGACCTTGAGTTTCCTCTGAACTTGGACACCTGAGGGCTGGCCCTTCCACACTGCACTATTGTCCTGGTTTGGTAATGTATTTAGGGTGTAAGCACTTCCCGGAGTCCATGAGGCTCTTAGGGAACTCTGACACACCCCAAATGAGAGAAAGGCTTTGAAATCCGATCTTTAGAGATGGTTTATTTCATACTTCAGAAAGGAAGTCTGAATCAGGCTTTCCTTGGTTATAATTTTCAATTTCTGATGTATTTTTCTTTATTCTATTTGGGTTGTAATAATCTTTCGGGGATGTTTAGTGAAAAGGGAGGGATAACTATGCATGTAAAAGGGTAGATAACTTTCATATAGGAATCTCTAATTTCAGTATTTCTCATGTAGTTACCATGCCTATAAGATTTCTGCATCTCATGAAGTTACCATGTGATGTTCTAAACGTCAATACCACACAAGAGGGGGGTGATTTGTGTGGTACCTAATTTTTGCATTAGAAGAACCTGGTTCTTCTAGATGTACTTACTATTACTGTTTGCGAAATTAAGAGTGCATAAAATAAAGAACACAGAGATTTTTACGTGAAAAATACCTAGCTCAAAAGGTGAAAAAAATCACGACCTACTACTCAGTAGGATTTTCCCAAACTTCCACTAAAATCACTGAGCCAAAATAGCATTTACAAAATTCTTTGTAAACCTAAGGATTAAACTCTAAGCCCAGTGTGGCACACAACCTCCACTGTTGCGACACCTTCAAGTTAACTCTAACTTGAATGCTCAAAGTACCTAATACAATTGCTTCTAGATAAATCTGAAAGGTGCAATATGAAAACACCTACTACAATTGAACTAGAAATAGAGAAAGACACAATGGAATTGGTTTTTCACTCTGGTTCATGTAGCTTCAGATTTGCACACTTGAATTACACACAAATTTCTTGCAAAATCGCCTAGCTCTTTTGCTCTCAATTTAGTTTAACTTCTGCGTATGTGCAATCACCTGTAAAAGAGAACAATCATTATTATTTATATCGTTAGTAATCCGAGTTTGATTAAAACTCGAATTACTGATCCTTCATCAAATTCTAGTCCTAGAAGAATTCAAACTCCAATCCTTATTCTTTATCCGGATGCAGTTCTCTTGACATAAGGAGACTTCAACTCCTTATCCTATGCAACCTTTTCGATCAACTCAGAAGATATTATTGCTAATCCTTGAGACTTATCTTCTTCACACGCATCTCACATGTAAGTACATTAACATTGTGTCTCACATGATGGACGTGGTTCATGACTGAGTTTATTTTGTCAATCTTCAAAACTTCATCTGAACTTGGGCCAACAAATTCCTCCTTTTTATGATGACAAACTCTGTGCTTTTATTGATCAGAGACCCTGTGGAACTCAGCTTAATTTTCACACTTTAATTTAACTTATCATTAAGGATCAGGTTTAATCAGGTTATAAATATCACTTTATTTCAGAATACAAAATAAAGCACAATATCTCTTCCCTCTTTTGGCATCATCAAAAAGTTGCATATTATATATGAATCCCAGATGTTAATTATTACTCATGGCCACTGGGCAACTGCAAGTGAAAACATGATTCAGTTAATCAATAATCAACATCACAAACAATTTAACTATTAAGATCAGAAGTTTCATCAAACAAGAGAAAACAAAGCACATTGTCATTGATTAGGAGGTGTTTCTACAAAACAGACCACAAAAAGAAAAAAAACATCCAACCATGAGCAAAAAATAGAGAAAAGTCTCGAGTCTGGGTCACTGAGGGGGTTTCTAAACTGGTTCTAGGGCTTGGAGGAACTAGAGGGTTGGGATTGAAGAAGATTAAGTATTGTTTGGAGCATCCCTTCACTCTTTTCCTTTTCCTTTGCTAGCTCAGCTTTGAGGCCATTTCTTTCACTTTCTAGTTGAACAATGCGAGCCTGGAGCCTAGCAACTTTTGCATCTTTTGTTCCACAATCTAGAACCAATGCCTTAACTTTGCTGTTCATAGGAGTCTTCAAGGATGAACCAGGTTACCCTGGGGTTACACTTAGCAGATATTCACAAGCCTGCAGAGTTTTGATCCCAAAGTGCTCTTCGCTGGAGGCCATCTCCCACTTTTTTAATGGCACATTTAACTTGGCCAAGACAGTTGTCAGTATAAACCCATAAGGTGTGGCATGGGCCCTGGAGCCATTGATGACTCTATCCAGCAGCTTGACAATGAAAATAGGCCAGTTAATCTGCTTTCCTCTCACAAGACCAGGTCTATGTAATTTGCAGTGTGCCTTCTCTCCTGTCTGGGCAGCAAACATTTGTTCACAAACTCAAAGAGCACCTTATGCTCAAGCTTCATCTCACTCTTTTGCACAAACCTAGCCTCAGGCACTTCTTCAGCAGACTTGGTATCACAGAAATTTTTGGTGATTTGGAGAGCAGAAGGGAGAGAATTTAGACAAGGCCATCTTTGCCTAGTATAATCATCATATCCCTCTCAGGGTATGTCTAGAATTCTGCCCAACTTAGGTGCATCAAACTGCACCTCTACTCCCCTCACCAAGCTGGTAACAACCCCATTCACCACTGTGGCATTTGCCATAAACTCTATCAGCTCTTTTATTGCCAACCTGCCATCCACTTGAAGAACCATATCCTTCCACCCCTGTGCATCCAAGGCATCAACCAATATTTTCATGCCTGGATCCTCCAGATCTTTTAGAATTCTTCCTTTCAAGATCTTTCTCCTGCCAAAAAGGACAAATTTGTCCTCTTCTTTTTCAGATTCCTCTTCTTCTTCCTCTCCACTCCATGCTTCTTCTTCTTCAGGAACTTTCACTTGTTTACCTTTGACCGCAGACCTGGTTCTTTTTTCCAGTGAGGGTTCAGCAGATACAGATTCAGAAGACTTCTTGGTAGAGGTCTTGGGTCTTTTTGGTGTAGGAGTGTGAGCCTTCTCGGTTGTACCTCTCTCCTGATGGGCCAATTCCTTCCCCTCCTCCTCTTCTTCTGCAGCCACAGAGCTTTCCACAACTTTAGCTTTTCCTTTTTCCTTCTTCTTTTTCTTGCTTGCCTCTAAGGCTTTGTGCAATGCAGCCTCACTTTGCTTTACCCTGCTTCTAGTAGCTTTCACCTTTGGTACTGAGGGGTCTGTAGTCTTAGGAGATGACACCTTGCTCTTCTTTGTTGGCTTAGAAGCAGCTGGAGCCTTTTGAGAAGAAGCTTTGCGCTTCTTGGGATCATAGCTTTCCCCAACCTTCTTCATAATATCAGCCAAGGTTTCTTCCACAGATGAACCAGGTTCATCTTGTTGTTCACTCAGGTGTACAAGGCCTTCAGCAGCCTCCCCAGTTTCACTTCCCCCTGTCTTGTTGCCACTCTCCTCTATTCCTCCACAAATAGCAAGAATTTTATCTTTCTTTACCTTTCTACTCCACTCTCCCTCATTTACATCTTTCACAGAACCCACCAACACAAACCTATTGTCCACCTTCTCAACTACATCAGCAAAAATATAGCATGTATTTACCTCCCTAGGGTTTTCTTGATTCTTGTCTGAGTCAGAAGACCAACTTTCTTCTCCATCACTTGCAGAAACAAATTCTTCAGACTTAGAACTTGAGTCAGATAATTCCTTTTCAGAGCTCTCCTCTTTTTGGCTGGCTCTCAATTTTTCGTTTAGAGCCATTCTTAGAGCACCAGTAGCTACAATCTTTCTTGCCAACATCTTCTGTCGGCAAAGTTTGGGTTTAGGTTTGTCGCTAGGGGGTGCATATGAGGATGTGTTGGGGGATACAGTTGGGGGAGTTCCTGGATTTTCTTGAGGATTAGTCATGGTGAAGAATTTCTGGAAAGTTTTGGGGATTTTGGAGATTTTTAGAGAGAAAGAGTATGATTAGAGGTTTAGAACTTAATGACGGTTATGGATTAAAATAGGAGTATGTGGAGTGTATTTAAAGTAGAGTATGATTAGGAGCAGTAACGACAGCCTTTTTGCAGTGGTCAATCAGGAGTCTAATCTCATTAGGACTCCGGTCTTTAAGTAATAAATGGACGACACTAGTTTTTAGGAAATAGTCCCATTTTCTTTAGAATTCTAGGAGAATGAAACTGGTTCAATGCTTAACGGTTATATTTTTAGGAGTTTGGTTAGAATAGGACTTCTGCTCATAATTGGAATATTTATTTTTTCTAATTTTGCAAAGTATAGAAACATACCTGACCTATTCTTATGAGCATATACTTATGAACTAGGTTCTTCAAGTAGGACTTCTCTTGATTATGCCTCATATATCAGAATAGAAAAAAACTTTATAAGAGATCAATGAATTAATATAAACACACATCATAAGAGTATACTGATTAGAGTATGAGACTGAGTAAGAATTAGTCTAGATATTTACATAAAGTCAGAACTTCTACCCAAAAATGTGAATTTTTTTTAATTTTTTTTCATTGCATTCTGAACTGGTTCCTTTTAGGTGATCTTAATCATCCCTAATTCCAACATGTTCCTTTCAAAGTTTTCCCCATTCAGTGCTTTAGTGAAGATGTCAGCTATTTGTTTATCAGTAGCACAGAATTCTATTGAGATTAATCCTTTCTCATAATTGTCTCTCAAGAAGTGGTGTCTAACATCTATGTGCTTGGTCATTTTATGACGAACAGGGTTATTTCTCATACTTATAGCACTAGTGTTATCACAAACCCCACTTCAATTCCAAAATCTACCAACTATTGTTTAATCCATAGTAATTGAGCACAACAAGAAGCTGCAGCCACATACTCAGCTTCAGCAGTAGATAGGGCTACTGAATTTTGCTTCTTGGTAGCCTATGATACCGGACATGAACCAAGGAAGTGTGCCATACTTGAGGTGCTTTTTCTATCCACTAGGAAACCTGCATAGTCAGCATCAGCATATCCTACAACATTGAAAGTACTACCTTTAGGGTACCAAAGACACAATTTAGTAGTGCCTTTCAGATATCTCAATATCCAATTGACAGCAGTCAAGTGAGACTCTTTTGGATTTGCCTGAAAACGAGCACGTAGCCCTACACTAAAAACAATGTCAGGTCTACTGGCAGTAAGATACAAGAGTGAACTAATCATACCCCTATAGAATTTCTACTCAACTGATGAACCAGGTTCATCAATATCTAATTTAGTGGCAGTTGCAATAGGTGTATCTATTTCTTTAGAATCCTCCATTTTAAATTTCTTGATTAGTTCTTTTGTATATTTCTGCTGATGAATCATGGTTCCATTTTAACTTTGTTTGATCTGCAACCCTAAGAAGAACTTAAGTTCACCCATCATGCTCATTTCAAATTCACTTCCCATTAGTTTTGCAAAATCTTTGCTTAGCTTGTCAGTAGTGGCCCCAAAGATTATGTCATTAACATAAATTTGTACAACAAGAAGGCCCTTACCTTTGTCCCTTAAGAATAAGGTACTATCTATTTTACCTCTCTTGTACCCATGCTCTAGTAGGAACTTTGACGGTCTTTCATACCATGCTCTTGGTGCCTGTTTTAGTCCACAGAGAGCCTTCTCCATCTTGTACACATGTTCAGGACATTCTTTGCTTCCAAACCCTGGGGGTTTTTTCACAAACACTTCTACCTTTAAGTAGCCATTCAGGAAGGCACTTTTGACATCCATTTGATGAAGAGTGAATTCCAAATGTGCTGCAAGCTATGAGAAGTCTGATTGCCTCTAGTCTTTCAACTGGAGCAAATGTCTCATTATAGTCTATTCCTTCCTCTTAGTTGTAACCTTGGACCACCAACCTTGCCTTGTTCCTTATGACAATTTCATCTTCATCCAGTTTGTTCCTAAAGAACCATTTAGTACCAATGACTTATCTGCCCTTGGGTCTTGGAACTAGGTGCCAAACTTGACTTCTTTCAAACTGGTTTAGTTCATCCTGCATTGCATTCACCCAATTTGCATCGTGCAAAGCCTCAAGAATATTTTTAGGTTCAATTATAGATAAGAAAGCATCAAAAGCACACAGATTCTTTAATTGTGACCTGGTTTTGACTCTAGATGTTGGATCAGCAAAAATATTCTCAATAGGACGAGAACTTTGATACTTGTGAGGTTTTACAACCAACTGACTTCTGCTGGATGTTTCATCCATTTGATGAGGAACAGGTTCAAGGACAGATTCATTCAAGGAGTTTATTTCAATTCCTCTTTGACTTCTTCCCCCTGTTAGGTTGCCCTGTAAGGAAGAACCTGGTCCATCACATGTTCCTTCTGTAGGTGTCACTTTGACTTGAGCTGATGCTTCAGCCAAGTCTTTGACTAGTCCAATGGCTTCATCTTCATGTTCCTGTGACTTAGAAAGAATGTTAGTTTCATCAAATACTACATGTACACTTTATTCTACACACAGAGTTATTTTATTAAATACTTTATAAGCTTTACTATATGAAGAATATTCCAAGAATACTCTCTCATCACTTCTGGGATCAAACTTTCCTAAGGAGTCTTTTCCATTATTGTGCATATAGCACTTGCAACCAAATGCCATAAGATGGGATATATTTGGTTTTCTCCTTTTAAGTAACTCATATGGAGTCTTCTCTACTAGAGGTCTAGTCATGCATCTATTTATGATATAACATGTAGTGTTTACAGCCTCTGCCCAGAAGTTGTGAGGCAATTTGCTAGATAGTAACATTGTTCTAGACATATCCTCAAGAGTTCTATTTTTCCTTTCAACTACTCCATTTTGTTGTGGAGTCTTAGGGGCAGAGAAGTTGTGATCCATGCCATTTTCATCACAGAACTCAACAAACTTAGAGTTTTCAAACTCAGTTCCATGATCAAACCTAATGGATGCAAGTTGATTTCCTAATTGTTTATGAGTTTTCCTAACAAATGCATAAAACATGTCAAATGCTTCATCTTTGGAAGTTAGAGATAAAACCCAGGTGAATCTAGAATAGTCATCAACTAGCACCATTACATATTTCTTTCCAACTCTGCTCATGGTTCTCATTGGACCACATAGATTCATATGAACCAGTTCCAAAGTCTTGGACGTACTTACCATTTTCTTGGACTTGAAGGATGACCTTACTTGCTTCCCCCTTGCACATGCCTCACAAACTTTGTCTTCCTTGAATTTGATATTAGGTAAACCTATAACCAAGTCCTTGGAGACTAATTTGTTTAGCTGATTTAGACTTGCATGACCAAGTCTTTTGTACCATAGAAGGGGATCATTAACTAACACACTTAAGCAAGTGAGTTCATTTTCTGAAAGAGTTGACAAATATACAATATAAATATTGTTAACTCTTTTTCCTTGCAAAACAATCTTGTCAGTGATAAGATTAATCACAAAGAATTTAGTGGAGGTAAAAGCCACAAGGTTACCTTTGTCACACAATTGTGACACACTTATTAAGATATATTTCAAACCATCTATCAGGTAGATATTCTCTATGGAATGAGAATCAGTTTTGCCTACCTTTCTAAACCCAATGATCTCACATTTCTTTCCATTACCAAAGGAGACATTACCTCCTTTTAAGTCCTCAAGTGAGAGGAACTGGTCCTTGTCCCCAGTCATATGTTTTGAGAAGCCACTATCCATATACCATATTTGGCTCCTCCCTTTCACTTGGACCTACAAACGGAAATCAGGGGTTAGTCTTAGGAACCCAAACTAGTTTGGGTCCCTTTCTATAAGAAAGCGGATGAATTAAATTTCTTCTTGCCCATCCAGGCAGCTTATTCTTTTCTTTAACAAAAACTTTGTTCCTTTGACTGGCCTTTTCTTTTGCATTACATTCATATTTGTAATGGCCAGTCTTACCACAGTGTGTGCAGAATTTATTTTCAGGAAGAGTGAGGTACTTGCTTTTTGGATCCCATTTAGGAGCTTGAGTTCTATAGCCAAGTCCTCTTTTGTTACTGATATGATGCTTTTGCAGCCAGTAGAGAGCATCAGAATCTTTGTTCCACTTGCAAGTTTTGTCTAGCTCGTGTTTTATTTTTCCTAGATCTTCTTTTAGGACTTTGATGAGTTCATCTTTCATTTTTCCCAGATTTTCTTCTAGAGTGAGATATGTGTGATCAGTTATCTTCTTTCCTGTTCCTAATTTTAGTTTTAGGTTTTCAGACCTAAGTTCTAGGACACTGTTGTCAAGTTCAAGAACCTGAATCTTCAACTCAGCATTTTTGTTATCACTCTCAATTGCCCTAGACTCTAGACTTTTACATTTTGCTTTTAGAATCACACATTACCTAGACAGAACTTCCTTCTCATTATTAATTATCTCAGACTCGTCATTGAAGACTGTTAATAGCTCAGCCAGCCTTTCTTTAGACAAGAATTTAATCTTGTCATTGAGATGAAGAATACTTACCTCTTGTTCATCATCTGATTCTCTGATGGCCATAGTGCTTGCCCCTCCTCAGCTTCATCTTCTGAGTCTTCATCTGAGGTTTCTCCCTTGGCAGCAACCATAGCCTTGGTTGAAACTTTGTTTCTCTTTGGTTGAACTTGTTCCTTCTTCCTGTTCCTTCGTTCAGCTCTTTCTTTCTTCCACTCATTTTTCCATTGAGGAAAGTTTTTGATCATATGGTCAGTCTTACCACATTTGTAGCATCCCTCATTGGTCTATTTCTCCGGAGCTCTTGTTTTGTTGAAGTTTGTACCTCTTGAAGAACTATTTCCTCTCATCAGGTACTTCTTGAAATCCCTAGTGATCATAGCCACTTCGTCATCTTCCAAATCTGCACCTTCAGCAATTCTGAGAGTTAAGCTTCTCTCCTTTTTGGGGGTATCCATCTTCATGGTTTGTCTCCTCATTTAATAGGTAGTTAAATTTCCAATTAGTTCATCCAGTCTGAGGGTAGCAATGTTCTTGGATTCCTGAATGGCAGTGATTTTTCTTTCCCATGTGACTGGTGGAACTCTTGTCAGAATCTTCTCAACCTTGTCTTCTTCAAGGATAATCCTTCCAAGAGATTCAAGTTCATTTGTCAAAGTGGTGAATCTAGTATACATCTCCTGGATAGTTTCGCCTTCCTTCATAGTAAAATTCTCATATTGAGAATACAGAAGTGTTCCTCTTGATATTTTCACTTGAGGTGTTCCTTCATGAGCCACTTGCAAAGTATCCCATATTTCCTTAGCAGTTGTACAGCCTTGGATCCTACTGTACTCATCTGGTCCTAGACCACATACAAGCCACATCTTGGCCTTAGCATTTTTCTCCCACTTCCTCAGGTCCTCAGTAGTACAATCAGCCCTTGTCTTTGGCACATCAATTCCTTCAGCATTCTTCTTAGTGGTTGCTAAGCACCATCAGTAACTATGTCCCAAAGTTAATAATATTCCCCTATAATGTGATCTCTCATTCTATTCTTCTACCAAAAATAGTATTGACCATTGAAAAGTGGAGGCCTGGCAGTGGATTGCCCTTCCCAGTTCCCAGATGGTGCACTCATTGTTGATCTTCTCCTAAGGTGTTAGCCTTTTCAAGGATAACCTACTCTGATACTAATTGATGTTCTAAACGTCAATACTACACAAGAGGGGGGTGATTTGTGTGGTACCTAATTTTCGCACTAAAAGAACCTGGTTCTTCTAGATGTACTTACTATTACTGTTTGCGGAATTAATAGTGCATTAAATAAAGAACACGGAGATTTTTACGTGGAAAGCACCTGGCTCAAAAGGTGAAACAAACCACGACCAGTAGGCAGGCCTGATTCGGGATTCTTATCTAAACTATGTAATAAATCAGTCTGCACCAATTCATTTTAAGTTTTATCTAGACCTTAAACAGTACGTGTAAGGCGTGCTAAACTATGTGTTTTCTCTAGTTTAAGGAAGTTTGTCTGAGCCTTATTATTTGTTTATATGCTCTATCCCAAACTTGCTATATGTGTTTTGATTGTCGCCTTAGTATTTTAACCTTTTGAAACCACAAATAAGCCAATGTCCCCTCCCTTTAGGATTAGTAATCCCAAATACCTCCGGGGTTGATAGATTTAGGGCGGGTAATAGCATGGAATAAGTAAACGAGACTATTCCACGCTTTAGTACCTTAAAGGGGTGGGAAAGGGTAGATATGGATATGATGACCATGCGATAACACCACGTGTATAAGTGATTACCGGGTGTTGTGTGGGGTGATCCATATTATTAATAAACCTAGGACCCCCTTTCCTTTGTTCTTTATTTCTTTTAATCATTTAAAATGTTTTCTTCTAAATCAACGCTTTAATGCTTTTTGACTTTGTCTATATTTGTAACTTCTATGTAAAAATCCCCTCTTATTTGAAGCTTTATTTGTCTATATGTTATTTGTACCTTAAGTTACAACAATAGCTTGGCCGGGAACCACACTAGTGGATTCTAAGGGGTGCCTAACACCTTCCCCTTGGAATAATTTCAAGCCCTTACCCAATCTCTGGTTATCCAAACAAAACCCTTCTTGGTATCCTAATGCACTTAAATCATTAGGTGGCGACTCTTTAATTCTCTTAGAACCAATTCCCAAAAGGGAATGAGTTGTCTTTCGAAATGTCATTAACCCAATTTCACGAGAAAAAGGGGGCGCGACAGCATGGCGACTCCGCTGGGGATTTCTTTTAGGCTTTTACCATTTCAAGCTATTACTGTGACTTTACATTTCTTATTTGCCTTCATTTGTTTAATATGTTTAAGTATTTAATTCCTTTTCCTACTGCAAAACTGACTCGTTTCTTTGTTTCTTTCTTTATTTCTTTTACTGCTTTCCTTTACTACTATTTTAAGTTATGAAGAATTGTTGTAATTATTGCTTTTGTAACGTGCAAATACGTGACAACTTGTTTTAATTATTGTATAAGCATGCTTTCAACATCATATTCCCCCCGTGCCAAACAAAATACCATAGCAACACTTATAATGAGTGGTTGTGCCCTTCCAATATTAACACCCCTTAAATTCGGCAAAGGCATATTTATGGTAAAACTAGTCGATCAGCGCTGCCGCCGATAATTCCGTGCCTTTCCCTCTTGAGTTGTACGCTCAAGGGTAACAGTTTAAAACCGCATAGAAACCCTTTATCTTTAAATTATGTATGCATCATGGTCAAACCTAGCTGAGTCAGTTATGTTGTCCGCATAATGACTCTTTAAGATATCCTTGTCCAAAGTCCACTGGACTTCCTTGAAACCCAAACGGACCTTATCACGTTCTGTGCATTTATTTGGAGAACTAAAATGATTTTATGCTAATTATTGATATTTAGTAGTCGAGTCTGGAGGGGGTAAGGCCTAACCTTTTGTCTTACAGAAAAATGAGGCACGAAGTCCCTAGATTCGGCATGGTCACCAATATCCACCCAAAACTGCTATGCTGGTGGAAGGATTTGCACTCCAGTGATCAGACTCTTGTCAGAAAATATCTAGGAAATATACCTTCTCTCTTGGAAATTCAACCCAACAACAAAATCGTAGAAGCTGCCACTCTATTCTAGGATTGTGATAGGTCTGTGTTCCGCTTTGGAGACATTGAAATGACACCCATGCTTGAGGAAATAGGAGGACTAGCTGGAATACCATAGGAAACTCCAAGTTTGCTAATGCCAGAAAATTGCAAGGGTAGAGGTTTTCTTAAAATGATGGGTCTAAAGAAGAATCCAGACCTGACATGTTTGAAGGAGCCGTACATTCCCTTTGACTACTTGTATGAAAGGTACAACCACAACAAATCTTACCGTACTTATCCTGACGAGTTCGCCCTTACATCATTGGGGCATATCCATCGAAGGGTCTTTGTCTTCATGTTCTGTTTCTTGGGGATGATAGTGTTTCCAATGAAGAAAGCAAGAATCCATACCAGGCTAGCTATGGTCACCAAAACTCTAATGGAAGGAATTGACGGACAACCATTCAGTCTTGTACCAATGATCATTGCAGAACTATACCGAGCCCTAGAAAGGTATCAACAGGGGGCCAAACATTTTGAGAGTTGTAATTTGCTACATCAACTTTGGCTCATGGAACATTTCCAAAGGGGTGAGTACCGACAGAAAATCCATCGAAGGGACTGGGATGATCATACCGCCTTTCATCATCCAAAGTGAATGAATTATATGCCCAATATGTTCACCCAACCAAATAATGCTAGAGAATAGGTCGAAATCTTTGATAATTTGATAGAGGACTGGGTACAATGGATGTTCGAGTGGTTCCCTACTGGAGAATTCATCGTTCGATCCAGGGATGCGCCATTTCTGATATTGATCGGTTTGAGGGGACCTACCCTTATGTCCCTCTCTGAATTATGAGACAAGTTGGTAGGAAGCGGGTTATACCAAGGGTCGACAAGATGAGCCACTTTCGAGCTGACTTCCAGAATGACGATAGTCTACACAGGTGCCAGGTTCAGCATATGTGGCATTGCAAAATTGTCTTGGGAAAGGACACCATCGAACCAGACAGATACCATGTTGGTTGCACCCCACACTATTCAGGCTGGCTGGAGGACAATCATAACAGTTTGGGTCAACCGGGGTTTGTTCGAGGTCACAGGATCATCGATGAAAAGGGTGAGGCACAGGTCAAGTACAACCAACTGCGCAAGAGGATTCGAGAATTCGAAAATGAGCACCATGAAATACAAGAAGCCAATCAAAAGCTAATTGAAGAATGGAAGGATATGGCTGTCAACGCCTACAAATGATTGGTCTGTTTAGAGCGGGGTATAGTGGAATTGGAAAAGAAGTTTCTGAAGAGGGTCAAAGACTGCCGAATCACTGAAGGAAATGAAGGTGGACATCTGGCCAGAGCTTACTTGCTACTAGGACTGCGCGAGCTGGGAGAGCTATTCGAGGGAGCCAATAATGCCGAGTCTAGGGAAGGTCCTTCTAGGACCAAATAGATACGAATTTCTATTTTTCGCTTTATAAGATGTAATAAGGCAATTGCCATTAGTGACCTTTATTTTCTTATTATTATTTAGTGTCGTTTTGGGATTCGTCTACCTCTTATCAATAAAATGAGGCATTTAGCATTCTAAGTTCTCTAGATTAACTTGTCGCTAGGCCTACCTCGGGCACAACGAGGTCCCCAAAATTAGGACGCGCTTTATACTTCATGCACTACGTGTTTAAATATTGCAACCTTTTTTATATTCCTTACTGACTTATTACCTTTTTGTTTTTACTTTTTGTTTATTCCCCTCCCCAAAGGTTAGTTCGTGAACTCTGGAAACATCAGCATATTTTACGAGATCCAGGTGCCCTCCACCTACTCCTCCTCCCAGTCCTGTCAGACACAGAAACAAAGGGAAAATGGAAGATTCGAACAACTCAGCTGAACGGGTAAAGGACACTCATGGTGCTCTGGTCCCCAAGGAAAATGCATCCCAACTGGAACAAAAGCTGTTGAAGTTTTAGGAAGAACTTAATCAAGTCAGGAATTTGGCAAGTCTGTCATTTTCCCTCACCACTCCAGATGTTACTTTCCCAAACACTCAGAATCCTATACCTCCACAAATATCCCAAAGCACCAAAACCATCCCGCTCCTCACCACCACTGCAACACTTGCCACACTTCCAACAATACTCCACTGCTCATCCCGGAATCTTTGAACTCCACAAATGACCACTGCTACACCTAACACAATACCCATATCTATGTGGAGACTGTGCCACACTCTACCCAGCCCATCTCAAGCACACCCGAGTCCAATGATAAGGACTCGCTCATCAGAAATTTGGCTGAAGAGCTTAAAAAGTTGACTACCAGAGGCGTTGAAGGCAGTAAGGGAATTGAGGGGATAAACTATGAAGATCTGTGCATACAGCCTAATGTCGAACTGCCCAAGGGGTACAAACCTCCCAAGTTTGAAATGTTTGATGGAATAGGGGACCCCCAGGGTTCATTTGAGAACATATTGTGACAAGCTGGTCGGAGTGGGAAGAGATAAGAAAATCCGCATGAAGCTTTTCATGAGGAGCTTTAAGGGAGACGCCTTTTCTTGGTACATTAGCCCTAAACTGAAAAGGTGGTCAAGTTGGGTAAGCATGGCATTTGATTTTATAGACAGATTCAGGTTCAATACTGAGAACGCGCCAGATGTGTTCTACATCCAAAACTTAAAGAAGAAGCCCACAGAAACCTTCTGTGAATATGCTACTCGATGGAGATCAGAAACTGCTAAGGTTAGGCCTGCTTTGGAAGAAGAGCAGATGAATAAATTCTTCGTTCGGGCCCAAGACCCACAGTATTATGAGAGGCTGATGCTGATCGAGGATCACAAATTTTTTGATATCTTCAAGCTAGGAGAAAGGATCGAGGAAGGCATCAAGAGCGGTTTGGTTATGAACTTTGAAGCCTTGCAGGCTACAAATAAGGCTTTATAATCTGGTGGTACGCCCAAGAAAAGGGACATAGGTGCTATAATGGTTGCATAGAGAACCAAATCCCCCATCAAGTATCAAAAGTACCCAATGCCTCCACCCACATATCAACCTACTCAAAATTACCAAGCACCATCACCTTCTTACCATACTCCACCACCCACTTATCAATCAGCCCCACCTCCTGCATATCAGCCCACTTTACCTAAATACTCCCAACCGGCACATGTTTACCAAGTCTAAAACACCCAACCATCCCTATACCAATCACCTCCCCCATGTCAAAACTTCCCTAGACCACGACCAAATTTTGACCCCCAAACTTCCCAAACAATATACCTCCATTGCTGAACCAATTGACCAGCTATACGAATGTCTCAAGGCTGCTAGTTATGTCACCCATATCTCTGCTATAACACCTGAAAACCCTTCTCAGTGGATCAATCCAAATAAATCATGTACATACCATTCCGGCATGAAATGACATACTATTGATGAATGTCGTTCTCTGAAGGATAAGATCCAGACCTTGATTGACAATAAGATCATTGTAGCAAAGGAGCCTACTCCAAATGTCCGTAATAACCCTCTGCTAGACCATAAAGGTAGAGGTGTTCACATGATCGAGATAGAGGATGATTGGGACCCCAAGGGATCAATCGGTTTAATCATAGAGGGCAACGATCCAAAGAAGTCGATAGTCACCCTCAACCCGATCGTGGTCCAAATTTAACCTTCTGAGGACGCCGAGGTAAACTTGTCCATACCACTCAAGTTTGAAGCACCGCCCACTGCAAAGATGCCAGCGCCGGTTGAGGATGAGTTTACGTCACAAGCAAAGGCACCTATACCCTTTAAAGTTGCAGTTTTACCACCTAAAACGCCTGCTCTATTCGAGGTAAAGATAGCCACGCCAATTCCAATAGAAATTTCAGCCATAACACCATCCATGACAAGGCTATACCGTGGGACTACACAGCCGAGGCTAGAAGAAAGGGGAAAGTCAACTTGGGGGAAACCGTTGCGGCACAGGGTATGACAAGAACCGGCAGGGTTTATACCCCGGAGCATTTGGATGAGTCAAGCAAGCAGTCCTCTAGTCAGCCAACCATCACTGAAACTGGACCCAACGATCTCTGGAGAAAGATACATGCCAAAGATTACTCAGTCATTGATCAGCTAAACAAAACACCAGCACAGATTTCTATCATTGCTTTGCTACAGAGTTTCGATGCACACAAGAATGCCTTGTTAAGAGTGCTGAGTGAGGCATATGTAGCAAGTAACATCACCGGCGGATAAATGGCTAACATGGTAGGGCAGGTATTGGAAAGTCACAAAATCACTTTTTACGAAGATGAGCTGTTGCTAGAGGGATTGAGTCAGAACAAAACATTGCACATCACCGTGCAGTGCAAAGATTATTTTATTACCAGGATCCTGGTCGATGGGGGGTCCAGCCTCAACATCTGTCCGTTGGTAACACTCAGGACATTAGGAAAGGGGCTGCATAAAATCAAGGACGGGGCCATCAACGTCTAAGCTTTCGACGGTTCTCAAAGGTCTACTATTGGGGAAATTAGCTTGTGTTTGCAAATAGGTCCTACTTGGTTTGATGTTGATTTTCAAGTGATAGACGTTCCAGCATCTTACAATTTATTGTTGGGACGACCATGGATTCATATCGCAGGGGCCGTAGTATCAACACTACATTAGGCAGTGAAGTTTGAGTGGAACCACCAAGAGGGGATCATTCACGGCGACGGTAGCAATGCCTTATACAGTCTCCAGACCATTCGAGCAATTGGAGGAAGGAGAAGGATATGTGGGTAAATTTACCACCATATCAAGCGAGTCAACGTCTTCGATAAGGATAAATGGTGGGATAACAAAATTGAAAGCATATTGAACTGGAGCGGGTATGAACCTAGCAAGGGACTTGGCAAGAACCTCCAAGGAATCGCTAAGCCCATCAAGCTCAAGAAACATAGCACCACCTTTGGATTAGGATATGAGTATACTTGGGAGGAATTCAACCATTGGTCGCCACCATGGCGCGGCCAATACTATCCAATGGAGCAGCCAATACCTTGTTTGGAGCAGACTTTCCAACCGGCTGAGGTCATGTACAGGTCAGAAGAAGAAGCACTAGCAGCAATGAGGAATTTGTTCCTAGAAGATGATGATATGGATTGTTGTGTCATTTTCGAGGAGGAGGGGGAGGAAGGCCCTTCCATACAAGCTGTAAGCAAAGGAGCATGCCTCAATAACTGGACTGTCAGAACCACCAGATCCTGGCGAGCCTCAGGGTAGAAAGGCTGAATAAGCATAATGCACTATATTTTTTTACTAGTTTACTTTCATTTTGCATTTTTATTTTTCTGCAATAAAGAGCTCCAATGTTCCAAAAACAGTTATGGAATTTATCAAAGCATTTCGATTTTTTTATAAATCTTTCTCTTATTATTTTCTCTCATTACTTACTTATTCAGCATTACTATTACTTATCTTGATAAACCAATGACTGTGACATGCAACGAGACAACACAACAAACGGGCATAGATTTAGAGGAAGATGATATACCAGAAGAGATTGTTAAAGAAGTTGAGAATTTTGAGAACAGACCTAAGTCCAACCTGGACAAAACTGAGCTTATTAACTTGGGAGATGCAGAAAACATCAAAGAAACACAGATCATAGTTCATTTGTCACCATCAGAAAAGAAAGAATACACACAGTTTTTAAGAGAATATGAGGAAATATTCGCCTGGTCGTACGAAGACATGACCGGTCTGAGTACATCTATTGTGGCTCACAAATTCCCAACCGATCCAGCCTGTCCGCTAGTAAAATAGAAGCTCAGAAAGTTCAAGCCAGATATGAGTTTGAAAATCAAGGAAGAGGCCACCAAGCAGGTCAAAGCTAAGGTTCTCCGAGTAGTGGAGTATCCAACATGGTTAGCCAACATTGTGCCAGTACCGAAGAAGGACGGGAAGGTTAGCGTCTGTGTCGACTACTGGGATCTCAATTGGGCCAGTCCGAAAGATGATTTCCCCTTGCCAAACATACACATCCTGATTGACAATTGCGCCAAACACGAGTTGCAATCATTTGTAGATTGTTTCACGGGGTATCATCAGATCTGTATGGATGAAGAAGATGCTAAGAAAATGGATTTCATTACGCCGTGAGGAATGTATTGCTACAAGATGATGCCATTCGGGTTAAAGAATGCAGGGGCCTCCTACATGAGGGCCATGACTACCATTTTTCATGACATGATACAAAAGAAGATTGAAGTATACATGGATGATGTCATCATAAAGTCCAAGAAAGCCACTAATCACATAAAAGATCTGAGGAAGTTTTTCAACCGACTCAGAAGATACAACCTGAAACTGAATCCCGCAAAAATGTGCCTTCGGGGTTCCTGCTGGAAAATTACTTGGGTTTATTGTGAGTCGCCGGGGAATAGAACCAGATCCATCGAAGATCAAAGCCATTCAAGAATTGCCACCACCAAAGAACAAGAAGACATGATGAGTTTCTTGGGGAGACTCAACTACATCAGCCAGTTCATAGCACAATCAACAGTTATATGTGAGCCGATCTTCAAGATATTAAAGAAGGATGCCACCACTGAATGGACTGATGACTGCCAGAAAGCTTTCAACAGAATCAAGGAATACTTGTCAACGCCACCAGTTTTGGTCCCACCCAAGCTGGGTAGACCTTTTCTACTCTACATTGCAATGTTGGATGGTGCCTTCGGTTGCGTCCCGGGGCAGCATGATGAGACAGTAAAGAAAGAACAGGCCATTTACTACCTCAGCAAAAAGTTCACTCCTTACGAGGCCCGGTATTCTCTATTGGAATGCACTTGTTTTGCTTTAACTTGGGTAGCCCAGAAGCTGAGGCACCACTTCTGCGCCTATACTACATATCTCATATCAAGGATGGATCCTTTGAAACACATCTTTCAGAATCCCATGCCCACTGGCAAGCTCGCTAAGTGGCAGATCTTGTTGAGTGAATTCGACATTGTCTACATAACTTAGAAAGTAGTCAAGGGACAGGCATTAGCAGATCACCTGGCCGAAAACCCTGAGGATGGAGAATATAAGCCCCTAAAGATGTATTTTCTAGATGAAGAGGTGTCATTCATAGGAGAAGATATTGTAGAATCCTATGACGGTTGGAGAATGTTTTTCGATGGAGCAGCAAATTTCAAAGGAATTGGCATAGGGGCAGTCCTAGTATCAGAAACCGGTCAGCACTATCTGGTATCCGCCAAACTCAAGTTCCCATGCACCAATAATATGGCCGAGTACGAAACCTGCATCTTAGGGCTCAAGATGGCCATTGTTATGAACATCCAAGAGTTGCTAGTGATTGGGGACTCAGACCTACTCATACATCAGGTACGAGGAGAATGGGCGACCAAGAATTCCAAGATACTCCCTTATCTGCACCATGTACAGGAGTTGAGGAAGAGGTTCACGAAGACAGAGTTCCAGCATGTTCCCAGAGTCCAGAATGAGTTTGCTGATGCATTGGCTACCCTATCATCCATGATACAGCATCCAGATACGAACTTCATTATTCATATTCCTGTGAAAATCCATAATCAGCCAGCTTATTATGCTCATGTTGAAGTAGAAGCGGATGGAAAACCTTGGTTTCATGACATCAAGGAATATTTGGCAAAAAGAGAATATCCAGAGCTTGCAAACACTACTCAGAAGCACACACTTTGAAGATTGTCCAACAATTTCTTTCATAGCGGAGGAATCCTATATAGGAGGACTCTGGATTTTGGGTTTGCTAAGGTGTGTTGATGCGAAGGAAGCATCTAAACTACTAGAAGAAATCCATGTTGGGACCTGTGGTCCATATATGAACGGATTTGTCTTAGCCAAGAAGATACTCCGTGCTGGTTACTTTTGGATGACCATGGAGATGGATTGCATCCAGTATGTCCGGAAATGCCACCGTTGCCATATATATGCAGACATGATAAAGGTACCTCCAAATGCGCTTAATGCATCAAGATCACCATGGCCATTCGCCGCTTGGGTATGGATGTTATTGGACCAATCAAACATGTCGCTTCCAGCGGGCACAGATTCATCCTAGTGGAAATTGAATACTTTACCAAATGGGTCGAAGCAGTATCCTACAAAGCAGTGACTAAGAAAGTCGTGGCAGACTTTGTCCGCGACCGTATTATTTGTCAGTTCGGGATCCCGGAGTCAATCATTACTGATAATGGCTCCAACCTCAACACTGACTTAATGAAAGCCATGTGTGAAACCTTCAAGATTAGAAATAAGAATTCCACAGCCTACAAGCCCCAGACGAATGAAGCCGTAGAAGCCGCCAACAAAAATATTAAGAAGATACTGAGGAAAATGGTAGAGAAGCATAAGCAGTGGCATGAGAAGCTATCATTTGCTTTATTGGGGTATCGCACCATAGTCTGCACATCAATAGGGGCAACTCCCTATATGTTGGTTTATGGTACAGAGGCAGTCATTCCCGTCGAAGTAGAAATTCCCTCCTTAAGGATCATACAAGAAGTTGAGCTCGACGACGCAGAATGGGTGAGAAACCGCTACGAGCAGCTAACTTTTATAGATGGGAAGAGAATGAATGTAGTTTGCCACGGTCAGCTTTATCAGAACTGAATGTCCAGAGCTTTCAACAAGAGAGTCAAGCCAAGACAGTTCACACTGGGGCAACTGGTCCTAAAGAAAATTTTCCCGCATCAAGATGAAGCCAAAGGGAAATTCTCTCCCAATTGGCAGGGACCATACATGGTTTATTGGGTTTTGACAGGAGAAGCCCTTACACTTGCAAAAATGGATGGAGAATTTGGCCAAAACCAATAGATTCAGATGCAGTCAAACACTACTATGTGTAACTTCATGTTTTTCCTATATGATATAATTTGAACTACGTCTGAACTCATTCTCGTTTAAGAGGGGATACATAGCCAGCCTTATGGGTTCGGTCACAATTCAATAAATTTTTCATTTTTCCCCGCAATTAGAAACTGGGGCAGAATTTTGAGGAGGACCCTCAAAATTCCGAAGTAACTTCAGCCGATCATCGCAAGCAACCATCAGAAGTATCAACCCATTATACTAGGGCAGAATTTTGAGGAGGACCCTCAAAATTCCGTAGCAGGATAGGTTGCAGTGTCCTAAACCACGTCACAGTCGTCGGTTCATCCAAAGCTATTTCTTAAATATACGCTTATGTCATATCTTTAACAAACGCATGCATGTTTATTATCGAAATTGCTTTGTTCAGCAACGCTACCCCTATGATACATACCGTGTCATCATATCAAAGCCGAACAGGGCAAGCAAAGTCAGCAGGGACATGAACTAACCTTTCCCTTTTACAAAACTCACGATTTTTCTTTGGATGCAGGAACCCCAAGTTACAAAATCATCAAATATATTATGCAATCATACTGTTCAGGAATACAACTCTCAGAACCGTCACACCTATTCGCATTTGCTATCCGCACACAATATCCCCAGCAGCCGCAATATCACAATCAGCTACCAGCTATCAGCTAAGAATTTTTATTCGCCTTTTATCTCTTGCATAAGGCTACTATTCTGCCTTTCGAGGTTAAGCTCTACCTCCATCTGCATTTCCTGCATTGCATAAGGCTACTATTCTGCCTTCCGAGGTTAAGCTTTACCTCCATCTGCATTTCCTGCATTGCATAAGGCTACTATTCTGCCTTCTGAGACTAAGTTTTATCTCCATCTGCATTTCGTGCATTGCATAAGGCTACTATTCTACCTTCTGAGACTAAGCTCTGTCTCTATCTGCATTTCCTGCATTGCATAAGGCTACTATTCTGCCTTTCGAGACTAAGCTCTGTCTCCATCTGCATCGGCTGAAAAATCGCCACTTACATTTTGCATGGCCGAAAGATCGCCATTTTACTTACATTTTGCATGGCTGAAATATCGCCACCTTTATTTACATCTTGCATCGGCAAAAAAATTGCCACTTCATCTTGCATCGGCTGAAAGATCGCCATTTTATTTACGTTTTACATGGCTGAAATATCGCCACTTTATTTACGTTTTTATGGGCTGAAATATCACCGCCTATTGCATTTCATGGGCTGAAAGATCGCCAAATTGTCCAAATGCGTCATTGTTAGGAGGCACCATTCGCGTAGCCCGAGAACGTCATGCCATGGCCTGAGGACCCCTTTTTATCTTTTGCACACCATTATTAAAAGGCATCATAGCTCAAAGGTATCATTCTCATAGCCCGAGAGCATCATTTCATGGCCTGCAAATTCTTTATCATACGCTTCATGGCCCAGGACGTCATGGTCTGAGGACGTCATCCTAACCGTCCAAAAACAGCATTCATGGTCCGACGGGAACCTGCATCATGTCTAAATTTTTTGCACAATATACACTTTTATTGCTTATTTGCAGGTAAATCGGCTAGCAACGGTCGTCTCAGTAGGAGCGATCCCGCTCCAGTTCCCGCAGCTCTATAAGGCTTCAACCATCCATCCCAAACCTGAATATCGCGTCCGTTCTTGAAAGATCTCCATCGGCATATTCCGCCAATGAATCCTAAACTACATATGGCTTGATTCCTGTAAGACCAGGGATATGTAGGTAGCTCAGGAACTAGAGCACGGTCAACCTCTTCAAATCATTTCACTCGGGCAAAATTGACTATTATGTCTTTACCCGACAATACTTTCATCCTTTCCAGGTAAAGAGGGGCAGCTGTTGATACTTAATTTTTTCTTGTATATTTTCTATATACAAAATACTTTCAAAAATAGCATATGTACGCATATATAAATGGGTCCAAATGTTTTAGTATTTTTTCTAATTTTTAAAAGTTTTTTAACTCAAATTATTGCCCTATTTTAGCAATACAACACCCAATAATTGTTCCTCAAATTATCATTTAGGTGATTAGTTTGTTTTTATTCGCATATTTATCCCAAAATATAGCTAAGTTAATTTTTACACATTTTTACAAAATTATTTAGTATTTTTAAAGCTAAATTGCATATAATTGAAATATTAGCCTATTTTAAGAACTAATTACGTTTATCATTACCAAATTTGGTTCAGTATTTTTAATTTAATATTTATATATTGTAAATTAATTTAGCACCTTTAATTTATTTTCAAAAATTATTTTACTATTTTTATAAAATAAAAAGGGAAAAGTGTCTATTTAAATACTAGCCCTATTTCATTTCAATTATAGCCCAAATCAACCCCCGAATTAAATCCAAATTTCAATCTCAATTGGACCAGCCCAATTTCTAAATTACCCGGCCCCTGGCCCATTTGATCCAACCCGCCCGGCTCCCCAATAAATCCAGGTCGTTGATCAAAATGATCAACGGCCATGATCCCTCCATTCCTTTTAAATTTCCCAATCCCTTCAACCCTAAATTATTTCACTTAATTAGCTGCCTCTAAACACCCCTTTCTCTAAAACTCTCTCGAACATTCCTGGAACCCTAATCGTCTCCTACCACCTCCACCGTGAAATCCACCGAAAACCATGGCTTCCCGAGTTGTGAAGGTCCTATACTCACCTCCCATTGCTCTTACACACTTGATACAAGAAGATTCGAGGCCAAAACTCGAAGTTTTGCACCTAAGCCTCTATCGATTCAAGCTTTTCTGGTCATCTTCGGCCTTGCTCCGGCGTACTATAGTGGTTTGAGTCTGATTCCGACCTCTCTGACTCAGATCGATGACTTTTCAAAGCCTTCTCATTCTTGGGTTCTTCTGAAACCCTAACCTTTCAAGGTTTTCACCGATTCTTTTTAGATCTGTTATGTATCTATGCTCTACTTGAGTTTTCAAATGATTTCCCAAAGTTTACTTTTGAAAATTACTTTCAAAACCCTTATTTTCTGATTTAGGGTTTTCTGGAAAGTGTTTAAGTGTTTTATGATTTTCCTTCTTTGTCATTCATGTGTATTTGCCTCTATTGTAACGACCCGACCGGTCGTTTTGAGCTCTAGCACATCGTTCAGCAGTCTGAGGCCATGAACAGCTTCATTTCAGGTATTATGACTTGTACGCATGATCGGAATTAAGTTTTGGGGAAGTTCAAAGTTGATTTGGAAAGAGAATTCTCATTTCGGAAGCTTAAAGTTGAAAGAATTAACTAGGATTGGAATTTTGAGTAAACGAACTCGGAATCGGGATCTGAAGGTTCCAGCAGGTTCGTATGATAATTTTGGACATGGGCGCATGCCCGGATCGGGTTTTGGTTGACTCGGGAGCGTTTTGGCACCGACTGTGGAAAGTAGCATTTTAAAAGAAATTTCATAAGTTTGGGTTGAAGTGCATTTCAGTGATATCGATGTCCGTTTGGGATTTCGAGTCTCGGAGCAGCTCCGTATGGTGATTCTAGAGTTGGGAGCATGACCGGAAGTGAATTCGGAGGTCCGTAGGTTATTTTGGAGCCATTTGGCTAAAGATAGAAATTTGATGATTTCTAAGAAGTTTGACCGAAAGTGAAATTTTTGATATCGGGGCCGAAATGCGATTCCAAAAGTAAGGGTAGGTCCGTAAAGTCGAATATGACTTGTGTGCAAAATTTGAGGTCAATCGGACGTGATTTGATAGGTTTAAGCATCGAAAGTAGAATTTGGAAGTTCTAAAGTTCATAAAGCTTGGATTGGGGGTTGATTCATGATTTTAGCATTGTTTGATGTGATTTGAGGCCTCGATCTAGTCCGTAATGTGTTTTGGGACTGGTTGGTGTGATTGGTCGGGGTCCCAGGGGACTCGGTTGTGTTTTGGGTTGTATCGCGCTCTTATTTGATGTTTCAACATCATTTCTTTGGACATAAATGGGTGCCATATTAAGAGAATGAGCTCCAAATTAAGTTTTTATTGAGCCATTAGATCCGTATTGTAATTTCGGATCCATAGCAAAAAGAATCGTCGAATTTGGACATCGTATGAGGGAGTTATGCTCATTTCCGTATCGAGAAAAGTGCTGGTTGCTGTCATAACTGCAGATGCGGTCAATTTCCCGTAGATGCAGAAACTGCTGGAGGCAGAGAGGTTTCTTTAAAAATCAAAATTTGGCTCATTTTCACTTCATTTCTTCCATGGGAGCCGATTTTGGAGCAACTTTGGAGTGTCATTTTCATCATCAAGCATGAGATAAGTGATTTCTACTAGTTTTGAGTATATAGAAGGTTTATATATGGATTTAGACTTGGAAAATTGTAGAACACTTGAGGTTTGAGGGAAAACCTGGAAAACTAGTATTCTTGGATTTTGACCATGATTTTGGGTATGGAATTTAGAGAAAATCATATATTTGAGTTCGTGAGGCCATGGGTAATCTTTATCTTCAAAAAATTTCGGATTCCGGGCATGTGGGCCCGAGGGTGTTTTTGTCAAATTTTCTATAGAGGTTAGGAATTGTTATAAATTGGATTATAATGAGTACCTCAGCATATATTAATGGGTTTACATAATTATTGGCTAGTTTTGGAGCGTTGCGAATCGATTCAAGTCTTCGGAAGGGCGCGGAATGCCGGTTATGGATCTTCGGAGCGAGGTGAGTCTCCTTTCTAACCTTGTATGAGGGAAATGTCCCTATAGGTGAATTAATTGGTTATGTTCTCCTATTCATAGGGGCTATGAACGCACGAGCTGACGAGGGTCCGTGCGTAGCTCTTATTATGTTTAAGTCCAGGTTGTCTAGGACCCAAAAGCAAGCTATACTTGGGATATTTGTAATCTTATTGATAGATCGTATTGCTTAAACCACATCGAATTAATAAATCCATTCCCAAAAGGATTTAACTTCTTTTCTTAAATTGTTAAAAGAGAAAGTGGTTTTTATTTGAATAATTATTCACCGATAAATTCTTAATTGGCTATTTGAGCATGTATTTTTTATGTGTACCTGTGTCGCATGAATGATTCGTGAGCAGGGTGGTTGTTTATTTTATGTTGACCGCGTCGCATGGATAGTCCGCGAGCGGGGTAATAGATGCATCTATGGTTCGAGCCGTTCGACCCTCGACAGTATACAATTTATTTTTATGTTGGATTGGGTCGTACGTCTCACGGTGATTATTTATGCAAGCTGGTATTGTTGCCTTGAACTTATTAAAGTCGTTATTGCCTCTTCATGGCTTGAAAATATTTGGATAAATATGAAGAAAAAAAATTGGAAATTTCCTATAAACGAATTAATTGTTTACTCGTTTCCTTCTACTGGATCAAAAATCATGTTTATAGAAATCCACGATTTAATATATTATTGACATCATTATTGGACCACTAGTAAGTGTCGAAGTCGACCATCTCGTCTCTACTTCTTCGATATTATACGGGATACTCATTGAATACAAGTTATTTTCGTACTCGTACTACACTTCTGTGCATTTTTATTGCACATGTTCATGTGTTATTAGTGGCCTATTGGGCGTAGCAACGTGGATGATTCTGGGACTAGGTGAGTTGCATTGTTCGAGGCGGCCCGCAGCTAGTATAGTCCCTTTCCAGCATAATATATTTACTTTCTGTCCACTTTATTCCGGATGGATGTCGTATCTTATTTCTGTCTTAGTAAACGCTCATGCACTTGTGACACCGGGTTCTAGGATGATTTTTGAAATATTTTGTATTAATTGATTATTATTTAATTCGAATTGAAGCAGTTATCTTTCTTTTTATTTATATAAATTGAAGGAAAAGCTTAATTTTCAAGAGTGTTAAAATGAGAACTTCAACATGTAATTTGGTTGGCTTGCCTGACAGAGGTGTCCAGCGCCACCACGACCCTTAGTGGAGTTTGGGTCGTGACAACATGGTATCAGAGCACTAGGTTCCCGTGGGTCTCGCGAGTCATGAGCAAGTCTAGTAGAGTCTCGCGGATCAGTATGGAGACGTCTGTACTAATCTTCAGGAGGCTATAGGGCTGTTAGGAGTACTTCCCTTCTTGATTCCTCATCGTGCGATTTGATTCCTCGAGGCTTAGGCCCTTGCTTCCTTCCCATTCAATCTTACGCGACGCGAACCACTGGTTTTAAATCGAGAAGTGAAGAATTGTAATGGCACTACGAATGTGGTGCGGGATGTTTCTCCCAGTATAGTTGATTGGACTATCATCGTCGCCTTGTGGAAGGATATTCTGTTGTTTCAGCTCAGTAGCAGTACTTCAGAGAGCCTTGAGGCTAGGCACAGGTTGCCATGATGCTTATGAGCGATTATTCTGCAGTATTGTTATGATAGTAGGATGTTTGCCTGCGTGTCGAGGCAGTGAATGACTTGAAGGGAGGTTTACTCAGTGCATGATCTATAGATTCAATATTTTATTCCCGACAAGAAAAAGCAATCAGGCAGAGAATGTTCAGGTTTGGGTTGACAAGGTATCAAGACTCGGTATTTGCTAGTGTGGCGGAATTTTCTTCTATGATGACGTGTTGTTGTCCTTATTGAATGTACTAGATTCGTTGGTGTTATGATCTTCTACAATTCGCCTTTGGAGCAGCATATTGCAGGTCAATATTGAAGAAGCGATTGTTAGATGTTGCGAGGCAAGGTGTTTCAGGGTTGAATCGGCATTTATAATATTGGCAGCTCGAGAAAGATGATCTCCAGCAAAATTTAAAGTTAGTAGCGATTTATGGATTCAAGTGCTACGAAGATAGATTTTATTAAGGCAACAACTGAGTAGCAAAGGATGAGGAAAGATGTGTGGAAAGTGTCAGACGGTGGCTAAAATTCCTAGAAGTCCAGGTGTATAAAGCAAAGATCAAGTAGTTGATTAAAGAAGTGAGTTTGCCCAAAGTGGGAGAGTGGCGGATGTTGCATATGGGCTTGGTGGTAGGATGAATACGCACCTTAAGGAGAGTTTGGAATGATTTGGGATTCAGTGGCTGGCGAATGAAGTCTGCGGGTTTAATTGGAATTATGGGCTAATATGAAGCAAAGAGATCGGTCGTGCGAATGTAGTTGACGATTCAGAATATAAAAAAAGGGGGTTTTACAGAAATAATCCGAGAATTTAGGCGGTTGATGGCGCAAGGTTATATCAATAGGAGATAAGGAATCCCGGTGAGTTCTAGAGTTGTGTAATATTGGCTTCAAGCTAAGTGGAAGAGTCCCACCGCCTATGATTGGGATGCATGGTTAACCACTTGCGAGGTTTTTCGGTTGTTAGCATATTTCTGGTTTATTTCGGCTACGAGAAAAGAACATAAGTGGTAATTTGAGCAAAGGAATTGTTAAAGGGTTCTATGGTTGGCCTTATTGACTCATGTTCAGACTTGGGGAAGGATTCAGGACTTTTGCGTTGTATGGATGCGGGTTTCGAGGGGAGTGATTCCGTCGGGTGCCTCATCGAGAGGGTATTCTTGTGTTATAAAATTTACGGAGTTGATTATATTTGGGACCAAGTCAGAGCGGGTGGCTCTCAGCAACGATCCTAATGGATTCAAAAAGAGGTAAAGTATGGTGCCTAATGATTTCGAGCCTATAAGTACAGTTAAGAATCAAGCTTTTGCAGCAGCTTATGAGTGGAGGCCCAAAATGTTCTATGATGTTTTGACTTGTAGTGTAGCACTTGAGAGAAAGATGAGAAAGGACTTCAGATTTATAGAAGGATTAGCAGAATGGGCATATCAGTTGAGGGTGCGAATATGCGCACAAGGAAGGTATGAAATGGTTCATGGGATTTGAGACAACATGGTCTCGCGGTTCCAGGTTACTCAGGGTGAGTGCGGATGGAGTGTGTTATATGTTGAAAGGAGTTATTGTTATTACTAAGGCAATCGGGGTAAATCGAAGGAAGATATATTGGTTAACCACAGTTGAGTTGGCGTATTGGTGGTAGAGGTCAATTCCTTCAGCGTGATCAAGTTATGAATGTGATTTGTGGCGGTATGTATGGGGCTTGTTGGTTGCCGTAATTAATGTTGTTCAGAAGCATTCTTCTGTTATGGCCTGTTATGTGTAGGCGGATCTCAGAAGGGCTATGGTGGCTTAGACCACTACTTAGATGTTTGCCTATACTACGGTTATGAGAATTTACATGTATGTTGCTATGGTTCTCCTGAAGTGAGTCCAGTGAAAAGCTTTAATTGGCACGTTGGGTGCAGTGAGTGGTATGGAATTTGAAGTGAGGATCAAGGTTGCAGTTCGGTGCTGACAAAGATGTCACGAGCTCGGATGAGCAGGTAAAGAGTTTCGATGTTTAAAGTGAGTTGTTATTGTCGTCAGTATCACCTGAGATCGGTGTTTTGTGAAAAAGGCTTTGCATCCTGGTTAAGGATTCTTGATCGCTTTTCAGCGTTAGTGCAGTCGGTGGTTTGGATGTGCGGACCCGTTATTCATTTCGGAAGGTTGTGGGTGTGTGTCCCACAGCAAGATTGTATAAGTGTGACATGGAGTCACTTGATTCATTAAAAATTTAAACCAAGTATGAGGATTGTGGTAATATCATTAATTTGAGAATTTATGCTTGGAGGGCACTCTGTTTATTGAGTTATGGACTGTGGAGGTTCGCTCCGGTTATGAGGGTTGTTCTTATGTGTTATGAGAAAAAGAGGAGTTATTATGGACCATTGAAAGGTTATTAGCCTAGTTGGTGCAATCAGAAATTGGCTTGAGATCAGTGGATTGATTTAAATGTGAATAGGGGCTTTATATCAGGCCAGGTGTGTTCATCTCAGCAATACGCTCCTTATGGAAGGGAGTCGGAGTGTTATTTTGTTGTCAGCTATTTCATGTAATGACGTATTGCGTCGTGCGAGTTGTGAGATGGCTTGGTGAATTTCTTATGTGTTGAGGTTCCGCATAGACATGAGGTTATATGAGCAGGATGGCTCTTGAGATTCAGATCATATATCGCACTTCAGTTGTTCTCGAGTTTGTGGATTATAGTGTTATATGTCTCCCCATGGAATGGTATTATACACTTAGCGTGTTTATGACTGATATTCAGTATTTTGTTGTAATGAGCAATTTAGCTCGATGTACATCTCCTTATGTTAGCTCCATGTGTGGATCGGGTGGCACGCCGCAATGGGTATGTTATTTGGATCGGGTGGCACGCCGCCATGGTTATGTTATGTGGATCGGGTCGCATGCTGCCATGGTTAAGATTGCTCGAATCGGGTTGCGTGCCTCAATAGTGTGATGTTTAGTACAGTTCCCCATATCTATTTATTGTGTTCTGTTTCTTATTTTCTGAAGAAAGCTCATATTAGTTGTGCGCCCGCGTCGCATATATGATTCGTGAGCGAGGTAATTGAAATTCCTTTCCAGAGTTCATTTTCCTTTTTGTATTGTATTCTAATTGGTAGCCTATTGGCACATTATGGAATCATATGAGACTTTTGGTTATGTCGGGGTGGCTTATTGCCTGAGCAGTTCGTATTGGGTGAGACGAGATCATTGGATTTAGGATCAGTGCAATTTGATTATAGGAAATACATCAAGAAGTTAAGGCCATTATTCAGTTCAGAATGAAGTGATGGTTCTCGTCAGGAGTATAGATCCAAATGATTTGTTTATTCGGCAGTTGGTTATGAACTTCTACACATCTCTTCCGTCGTGGCGATATTATAAGAGATATAACAAGGCCTATGTAGGTCATAAGGTGCAATGGGAGCATCAGATTCGTGGAATTTTGATTTATTTAATCATAGAATGTTATTGTGGTTTTCTGAGTAAAGTGATGCAGGGTGTGAATTCAGCAAAATTGTGCAGTCATGTTTGGGTACAGCGTATAGTGATTGATATGATGAGCATATGTTGGAATAAGCCTAGCATAGAATTCCGGATGTTGGAATTTGACTCTAAGGCTTATTTTCTTGAATAAAAGGAAACATCTTCAGAATTGATCGATCTAATGTGCTCAACTGAGTTATGGTAGCACGGGAAGGTGCAGGAGGTGTTAAACAGTAAATCAGACTACTTCAGTGTAGTTCCCAGCACGTTCGTGGACGAACGTATGTTTAAGTGGGAGAGAATGTAATGACCCGACCGGTTGTTTTGAGCTCTAGCATGTCATTCAGCAGTCTGAGGCCAGGAACAACTTCATTTCAGGTATTATGACTTATACGCATGGTCAAAATTAAGTTTCGGAAAGTTCAAAGTTGATTTGGAAAGAGAATTCTCATTTTGGAAGCTTAAAGTTGAAAGAATTAACTAGGATTGGAATTTTTAGTAAACGACCTCGGAATCGGGATCTGAAGGTTCCAGCAGTTCATATGATGATTTTGGAAGCGTTTTGGCGCCTATTGTGGAAAGTAGCATTTTAAAGAAATTTCATAAGTTTGGGTTGAAGTGCATTTTAGTGATATCGATGTCCATTTGGGATTCCGAGTCTGCGAACAGCTCCGTATGGTGATTATGGAGTTGGGAGCGCGATCGAAAGTGAATTCGGAGGTCCGTAAGTTATTTTGGAGCCATTTGGCTAAAGATAGAAATTTGAAGGTTTTTGAGAAGTTTGACCAGAAGTGGACTTTTTGATATCGCGGTCGGAATCCAATTCCAAAAGTTGTGAGTAGGTCCGTAATGTCGAATATGACTTGTGTGCAAAATTTGAGGTCAATCGAACGTGATTTGATAGGTTTAAGCATCGAAAGTAGAAGTTGGAAGTTCTAAAGTTCATAAAGCTTGGATTGGAGGTTGATTCATGATTTTAGCGTTGTTTGATGTGATTTGAGGCCTCTAGCAAGTTCGTAATGTGTTTTGGGACTGGTTGGTGTGATTGGTCAGGGTACCGGGGGCCTCGGGTGTGTTTCGGGTTGTATCCTGCTCTTAGTTGATGTTTCAACGTCGTTTTTTAGACATAAAGGGGTGCCATATTAAGCAAATGAGCTCCAAATTAAGCTTTTATTGAGCCATTAGATCTGTATCGTAATTTCGGAGCCATAGCAAAAAGAATCATTGAATTTGGACATTGTATGAGGGAGTTATGCTCATTTCCGTGTCGAGAAAAGTACCGGTTGCTATCATAACCGCAGATGCGGAAATTTTCCGCACATGCGGTCAAATTTCCGCAAATGTGGAAATTGCTGGAGGCAGAGAGGTTTCTTTAAAAATCGAAGTTTGGCTCATTTTCACTTCATTTCGTCCATGGGAGCCGATTTTGGAGCAACTTTGGAGTGCCATTTTCATCACCAAGCATGAGGTAAGTGATTTCTACTAGTTTTGAGTATATACGAGGTTTATATATGGATTTAGACTTGGAAAATTGTAGAAAACTTGAGGTTTGATGGAAAACCTAGAAAACTAGTATTCTTGGATTTTGACCACGATTTTAAGTATGGAATTTAGAGAAAATCATATATTTGAGTTCGTGAGGCCATGGGTAATCTTTATCTTCGAAAAATTTCGGATTCCAGGCATGTGGGCCCGAGGGCGTTTTTGTCAAATTTTTCGATCGGGGTTAGAAATTGTTATAAATTGGATTACAATGAGTACCTTGGCATATATTAATGGATTTACATAATTATTGGATAGTTTTGGAGTGTTGTGCATCGATTCAAGTCTTCGAAAGGGCGCGGAATTCCGGTTATGGATCTTCGAAGCGAGGTGAGTCTCCTTTCTAACCTTGTAAGAGGGAAATGTCCCCATAGGTGAATTAATTGGTTATGTTCTCCTATTCGTGGGGGCTACGCACGCACGAGGTGATGAGAGTCCGTGCGTAGCTACTATTATGTTTAAGTCCAGGTAGTCTAGGACTCAAAAGCATGTTATACTTGAGATATTTGTAATCTTATTGATAGCTCGAATTTCTTAAACCACATCGAATTAATAAATCCATTCTCAAAAGGATTTAACTTCTTTTCTTAAATTGTTAAAAGAGAAAGTGGCTTTTATTTGAATAATTATTCCCCGATAAATTCTTAATTGGCTATTTGAGCATGTATTTTTTATGTGTACCTGCGTCGCATGAATGATTCGCGAGCAAGGTGATTGTTTATTTTATGTTTACCGCGTCGCATGGATAGTTCACGAGCGGGGTAATAGATGTATCTATGGTTCGAGCCATTCGACCCTCAGCAGTGCACAATTTACTTTTATGTTGGATCGGGCCGTACTTCCCACTGTGATTATTTGCGCATGCTGGTATTGTTGCCTTGAACTTATTAAAGTTGTTATTGCCTCTTCATGGCTTGAAAATATTTGGATAAATATGAAAAGAAAATTTGGAAATTTCCTATAAACGAATTAATTGTTTACTCGTTTTCTTCTATTGGATTAAAAATCATGTTTATAGAAATCCATGAATTAATGTATTATTGACATCATTATTGGACACTAATAAGTGTCGAAGTCGACCATCTCGTCTCTGCTTCTTCGAGATTAGACGGGATACTCATTGAGTACACGTTGTTTTCGTACTCATACTACACTTCTGTGCATTTTTGTTGCACAGGTTCATGTGTTGTTAGTGGCCTATTGGGCATAGCAGCGCGTATGATTCTGGGACTAGGTGAGTTGCATTGTTCGAGGTGGCCCGCAGCTAGTATAGTCCCTTTCCAACATAATATATTTACTTTCTGTCCATTGTATTACGGACGAATGTCGTATCTTATTTCTGTCTTAGTAAATGCTCATGCACTTGTGACACCGGGTTCTGGGATGACTTTTGAAATATTTTGTATTAATTGATTATTATTTAATTCGAATTGAAGCAGTTATCTTTATTTTTATTTATAAAAATAGAAGGAAATGCTTAATTTTCAAGATTGTTAAAATGAGAACTTCAACAAATAATTTCGTTGGCTTGCCTGATAGAGGTGTCTGGCGCCACCCCGACCCTTAGTGGAGTTTGGGTCATGACATCTACTGTTCTCTTACTGTGTTTCCTACATCATGTTCTCGTATGCTTTCTACTATGTTCTTGTGCTTTTTCTTTTAGCATGTTCTTGTATGCTCTTTTATTGAGTTTTATACTTCGTTCTTGAATGTTCTCTACTGTGTTCTATATGTTCCACGCTTGTGTTTTTTCTGCTATGTTTTCCACATTATGTTCTCATATGCTTTCTACTATGTCCTGGTATTTCTTCTACTATGTCCTGCTATACTATACCTTTCTACTTTTTTTTTTACTATTTTTCCCCTACTGAATCTTGGTTAAGTTTCTTCTACAAAGCAACTTTCTTCTACTATTTCCCATTATGTTATTTGAATCCCTCTACTGGTTTGCATCATGAATTCTGAAAGAAGCATGTTAGAAGCTTCAGTTCTCTTCTGAAACTCTATATATGTCTCGACTCAATTTGCTTGCCCTCTCCTCTTTGCTTTCTGGCTTGCTCGAACTAGGGTTTTATTTTAGAACCCTTAACTCTGCGAAACTGACTTGGGTCTCTGAACTAAGTTGGACATTTGTTTTCATACAATGCTGAACTTTTCACTAAACGTTTCTACACTGGACTACACGATAGTTTTCTTTCATGCTCACATACTCCTTATATATGATTAATTTTCCTTTAAATGGTTTTCAAATTTGCAATTAGTGTAAACTTCCTTCTGAATATAGCTTGATTGATTTCTTTCCATCTTTTCCTATATGACTCGACTTAGTTAAAACCCTTCTTCACCTTTTATGACTCGGTTCATTCATACCAAATTTCAGACCTCTGTGATTTACTGGATGTTAATTGATTTCCTTGCCTTATTTGCACAAACCGTGTATTGTCAAAACCATATCCTTAAATAACCTTTATGTATTTGCCCTTAATTGCATGCTTTACACAAAGTGTTTACTTAAATCCTTTCCGTAAATGGTTTTACCCGTTTGAATCTGAATCCCTTAATTAAAGGTAGTCTTATGTAATTGATTTACAATCAGTCTTCAATTATTTTCTTACCTTATTTTCTCATGACTTTTACACTATAAATACATGACCTTTTTAATACAAAACACACAATTTTTTATAATACTCCACACACGGTTAACACACTTCAGACCTCACAATTTCACAATCTCTCTTGAACTCACACTTATAGTATTTTGTCTTCTTGTTTGCACTTTGGATTTTACAAGACTACTGCCTTATCTATTTGTTTTCTTGAAACTGGTATGTTCTAATTTAAGTTTCAGCATCATCCCCAATGTGTTTGCTTACAGGTTTTGTATACATGTCTACTTTATTATTTTCTATATAGTTTGATATTTAGTTTAGTATGCCTATGTTCTACTGCCTGTTTCTTTTATGAATCTTTGCTCCCTACTCCATTACCCCTGTGTGTTTGTGAGTGGTGACTTAGGGCATGGCAATATGAGTTGTTGTCCATGAACTGAGTTTTGAACCTCAACTTCTAAACAGGTTGGAGGGTGTGCCAGTATCTCCCATTGCTGAGTATGCCCACCAGCCTGCTCTACTTGTGTTCTTGCAAATTCCCCACTCCCCTTATACCCTTGTGTGTGCTGATTTTAAGTATTCCCTTTTCCCTTTCAGAATTCCATTCCTTCACTTGCACTCTCTCTTAGTTCCTAAGTTCATCCCCCCTCTTGTGAACCTTGCCTTGGGACCTTGAGTTCCCTCTAAACTTGGACACCAAAGGGCTGGCCCTTCCACATTGCACTATTGTCCTGGTTTGGTAATGTATTTGGAGTGTAAGCACTGCCCGGAGTCCATGAGGCTCTTAGGGAACTCTGACATACCCCGAATGAGAGAAAGGCTTTAAAATCTGATCTTTGGAGATGGTTTATTTCATACTTCAGAAAGGAAGTCTGAATCAGGCTCTTCTTGGTTGTAATTTTCAATTTCTGATGTATTTTTCTTTATTCTCTTTGGGCTGTAATAAAATTTGTAATAAACTTTCGGGGATGTTTAGTGAAAAGGGAGGGACAACTATGCATGTAAAAAGGTAGATAACTTGCCCATAGGAATCTCTAATTTCAGTATTTCTCATGTAGTTACCATGACTATAAGATTTCTTCATCTCATGTAGTTACCATGCCTATAAGATTTATGCATTTTTATATAGTTACCATGTCTACAAGAATTTCTGCATTCTCATATAGTTACCATGAATATAAGAACTTCTGCATTCTCATTTATATACCATGTATATAGGGATTATGCATTCTCATTTAGATACCATGAATATAGGGATTCTGCACTTTCATGTAGATATTATGTCTATAGCTTCTGCACACACATGTAGAGAATATGCCTATAGGTCTTTTCTGATACTTGCATTCCTGTTTTTCACTAGGCAAACTTATCTATAGGCCCTAATAACCAGAAAATGTAATCAGATATCACGCAATATTTAGATACCATGTTGTAGAATTTCTGCATGCTTCTATGTCTATAACAATGTTTTGAGTTGGTAAACGCATAAAAAGCATGCCTATAGGGGTTCTATTCCAAATCTAAATCGCTTCACGCGTTTATAAGTTTAAAACCGGTAGTAATAATGCATTACCAATGGCAGAACTTGTGCTCGTTTTTAACTGGCAACTTTCTTTTACCTAAATCAATCTACAATCAGTTTTCTTCTCTTATTTTTGAAATCTGTAGATACCATGCCTATAGGTTTTTGTTTACCACTTAGGCAAGCCTTAGGATGAACTTATAAACTAAATCAGACTTTATTAACTACAACCAGCAGGCATGCCTGATTCAGGATTCTTATCTAAACTATGTAATAAATCAGTCTGCCACCAATTCCTTTTAAATTTTATTTAGACCTTAAACAGTACGTGTAAGGCATGCTAAACTATGTGTTTTCTCTGGTTTAAGGAGGTTTGTCTGAGCCTTATTATTTTTTTATATGCTCTTCCCCAAACTTTCTATATGTGTTTTGATTGTCGCTTTAGTATTTTAACCTTTTGAAACCACAAATAAGCCAATGTCCCCTCCCTTTAGGATTAGTAATCCCAAATACCTTTGGGATTGATAGATTTGGGGCGGGTAATAGAATGCAATAAGTAAATGGGACTATTTCGCGCTTTAGTACCTTAAAGGGGTGGGAAAGGGTAGATATGGATATGATGACCACGCGATAACACCACGTGTATTAGTGATTACCGGGTGTTGTGTGGGGTGATCCATATTATTAATAAACCTAGGACCCCCTTCCTTTGTTCTTTGTTTCTTTTAATCTTTTAAAATGTTTTCTTCTAAATCAACGCTTTAATGTTTTTCGAGTTTGTCTATATTTCTAACTTTTATGTGAAAATCCCCTCTTATCCGAAGCTTTATTTGTCTATATGTTATTTGTACCTTAAGTCACAAAAATAGCTTGGCCGGGAACCATACTAGTGGATTCGGAGGGGTGCCTAACACCTTCCTCTTGGAATAATTTCAAGCCCTTAACCAATCTCTGGTTATCCAAAAAAAACCTTCTTGATGTCCCAATGCACTTAAATCATTAGGTGGCGACTCTTCAATTCTCTTAAACCCAATTCCCAAAAGGGAACGAGTTGTCTTTCCAAATATCATGAACCCGATTTCACGAGAAAAAGGGGGCGCGACAGTGATGGCACCTAATAATGTGAGCTAGGCAAGCCAAACCCTTAATCTAATCACTTTATTAATCATTTATTTCCTTTTAACAATTATAAGGAGATAACGTGATAACATCGAAAAATCAAATTCAAGCGGAAGACTATGATAAAATATATGAAGACTATATCTATTACAAATACTTAATCATTAAGCACCCAAAATCTGGTGTCACAGTGTCACAGACGGTCTAGGATTAACTACATACAAAGTCTGAAGAAAAGCAACAATTCACTGTTCCGAAATACAAGGAAAATAAAACAGGAAATATGGATAGAGGGAGACGCCAGGGCCTGCGTACGCCTGCAGGTCTACCTTAAATATGGATAGAGGGCAACGCCAGGGCCTGCAAATGCCAGTAGGTCTACATTGGATCTCCGGGTGGACAGAAGGAAGCCTCCAAGATATGGTCCAGAAACTACTCCGGGATCTGCACATACTACAGAGTGTAGTATCAGCACAACTGACCCCATGAGCTGGTAAGTCCCTAGCCTAACCTCGGCAAAGTAGTGACGAGGCTAGGACCAGACTACCAAATAAACATGTGCAGTTCAAATATATATACAGCGGAAAAAAATATAGAGATAACTAATCAATATGGGAGGGGGAGCAGGCTGTGGGGGATATAACAATTCCAAGTAAAAAACCATCAAGTAACGAAGGAAACAACATAACTTGGACATCAATAAAGAATCAGAAACCAATAAGTGCACGGCATCATCCTTTGTGTTTTTACTCTCGTCCTCACCAAAGCAATTATATAATAAAATGTGCACGGCATCACCCTTCGTGCTTTTACTCTCTTTCCTCACCATATAATTAATAGAATCGGCACGGAATGGTACATCGTACGGCACGACATCACCCTTCGTGCTTTACACTCTTTCCTCACAATCATACACGGCATCACCCTTCGTGCTTTACACTCTTTCCTCACAAAACAAACAATACACGGCATCACCCTTCGTGCTTTAACACTCTTCCTCACCCAAACAACAATCACAAACAATGGGGCAAGGGAATAAACAAGATTATAATAGAACTCCCGGCAAGGGAACAACAATTAAACACTTAAATCCTGGCAAGGGAACAACAATAATAATATCAACGTCCCGGCAAGGGAGATAACCAATAAGGCAACAATGTCCTGGCAAGGGCACAATTAAATGACTTCTTTCTCTTTTTCACTTTTACTTCACAACTCACTTACCACTTGAGCCAACGCTCCAAAGGATTCAATCAACTCATATACTTTCACAATTCGTAATATAGCTTGAGCCAATGCTCCTCGATGTTCAAAGATCACAATTACTTCCACAAAATTGTCACAACAAATAAAAATCACCTCTAAAGCATAAATAATACAACGAAGTCATGAAAATCACAATATAAGACCCACGGGCATGCTTGACTCCGACGTACAGATACTCGTCACCATGCCTATACGTCGTACTCAACAATTATCACATAGCAAATATGACTCGACTCCTAATCCCTCAAGCTAAGGTTAGACCAAACACTTACCTCGATGCCACGAACACAATTCAAGTTTCAATTATAGTTTTACCCCTTGATTCCACCACCAATTTGCTTGTATCTAGTCACAAGTTACTTAATTACATCAATAAACGCTAAATGAATGAATTTAAATGCATGAAAATGAATTTCCCAAAGTTTTTCCTAAAAAGTCAAAAATCGCCCCCGGGCCCACATGGTCAAAACCCGAGGTTCGAACCAAAACCCAATTATCCATTCCCCCACAAACCCAAATATATAATTTATTTTGAAATCGGACCTCAAATCGAGGTCCAAATCCCCAATTTTTGAAAAACTTAGGTTCTATCCAAAACACCCAATTTTTCCCATGAAAATCTTTGATTTTAAGTTGAAATCATGTTAAAAGATGTTAAGTGAAGAAAATGATTTAGAAATCACGTACCAACATTTTGGAGAAAAACGGTTGTTTAGAAAATCGCCTCTTATGTTTTTGGGGTCTTGAAAAATGAAAAATAACTGAAAATACCGTCTAAATATACTACTCCCAGATGCCCTGTGTGGACCGCACAAAATCAACTACGGCTGCATAGCCCTCCTTATGTTTTGCAGTGACAGGTCTTAGTATTTTGGCCATAACTTTCTCTACAAATGTCCAAATGCCTACTATAAAATATTTTCGAAAACTAGATTCAAGGATCTACAACTTTTGTGTTTTAATCATCCCCAAATTCTTTGTAGATCAAAAGATATGAGCTTTCGAAGACGGACCAGTGAATCTGTGTGGACCGCACAAAATCAACTGCGGCCGCATAGTCGCCAGTGCGGACAGAACAAAAACTACTGCGGGTTCAGAGGTTTGCTCTTCTCTGAACCTGCAACAACCATGTTTTTAAGCCTAAGACATCACGGGACCTACCCGAAACTCATCCGAGCCCTCGGAACTCCCAACCAAGTATACACACAACCTCAAAAAAAATCCTACGGACTTATTCGTGTAATAAATCACAAAAATAACATCATGAACATCAAATTAAACCTCAAGATCAATAAAATTTCTCAAAACTCCTTTAAGCATCAAATTTCCCAATTAAGGTCCGAATAACGTCAAACGGACTCCCTTTCTTACCAAACTTCACAAAGTTATCTTAAATTACATATAAGACCTGTACCGAGCGCCGGAATCAAAATATGGACCTGATACCAATATGTTCTAATCAAAATTCATTCCCAAATCCTTTAAACAATTTTAGAAAATAATTTTTTTTAAAAATTTATTTCTCGGGCTTGGGACCTCGGAATTCGATTCCGGGCATACGCCCAAGTCTCATATTTTCCTACGGACCCTTCAGCACCATCAAATCACGGGTCCGGGTCAGGGTTCGTTTACCCAAAACATTGACCGAAGTCAAATTACTTCATTTTATAATTAAAACTTATTATTTTTCACAGATTTTTACATTTAAGATTTTTGGTACGCGCCCGGACTGCGCACGCAAATTGAGGTGATGCTAAGAGAGGTTTTTAAGGCCTCGGAACGTAGAATTTCATTGCAACAACAAGAATACAAAGCAAGAAAGTTGAGAAAACCCCACATTCTAGTAAATAACGATTTCAAAGTCTGTCCTACAAGGGAAAATGAAGGGGTTTATATAGTAGTGAAAAATCGAGAAAACATATAAGAAAACAGAATAATTTAAACAAAAAACAAGGAAAAGAAACATGCAACTCGATTTGGAATCAATTTAAAAGAAAAATCTATAAACTCTAGTTTTTTAGGAAAATTGTAAATCAGCATAAACTAACAAAATCGGACTCGCACTGTGTAGTATTGAATGTATATAGACAAAATAGTGCTCAGCATCAAAGATTCAAACCACTTTGGTTTGATTTTGGACGATATTTCTTGCCATGTTTAGGCAAGCATCTAGGCAACACCACAAATGGGCAACCAATAGCGAGAGGAGACCAATATGGTAAGTGAATCAGTGATTGATTCCATCTTAGGGACGAATTCGGAAACATTAAGATGCAGCGGCTAGGGTTCGTATGAGAAGAAAGTGGAGATATTGAGAGCATTTAGGGGCCGAGGGTTAAAGGAAAATGGGTTAGGGTTTAGTACTATGGTAATTAAAAGGGGTTAGTTTGTTAGGGGTCGTTAATCTCAAGAGATCAACGGCCAAGATGAGAAAGTGGAGCTGGGCGAGTCATGTAAAACGGGTTACTAATTGGGTTACAAATAAAAGGGTGGTTGGTTTTGAGTTAGGGGTAATCGGGCCAATGCTGGTCCGACAATTGTTTAAAAATTGGGATAGTATTTAAATACCCAAAATTTATCAAAATAATTTATAAAAGTTCTTAATAATTAAATAAAAATATTATTTATGCACCGAGATACTTGAAATAATAAGTTTGTATTATAAAAAATATAAAAATTCTATTTTGATATAAATAACAAAAAGAGAGCCTTGTATGTGAATATTTGCTATTACTGCAAATTAGATAAATCGCTTAAAAATTCAAATGTAATTGCATGAAATGAAATAAAAATATTTGATACATATATTATAGGTGCAAAATAATAATTTAGGTAACTGAGTCATCAAAAAATAATATAAAGGGATAATTAATCAATATTTATATAATTTAAATGCAAGAAAATTAATTTAAGAGCTCTTGTATGGAAAATTATAGGAAATACTTGTATGGATTTGTAAACTAAATAATGATGCATAAAATGCTATTTTGAAGGCATGTATATATTTTGAAAAATATTAGGAAAAAATTGGGTATCAACAGCTGCACATCTTTACGCGGGAATGATGAAAGAATTGTGGGGTAAAGAAAATGATGACCAATTTTGGCCGAATTAGTGAGGGAAGATGTAATTTGGAAAAACTGGGGGCCGAACCCTGGTTAATGAGTTGCCTACATATCTCTGGTGTTACGGGAATCAGGCCGTGTGTAGTTCTGGATCCAACAGTGAACGAAACTGATGAAATTGTTATAGGAATGATTGTATGTTTTCGAAAGGGCTCTTTTGGGGTAGGACAATATCGGATGAATTTATGCAAAATCATGAGTGTGAATTTGGGACGTTATGGATGTATCACATGGCAGGTCTGAACGGTTATCGAGTAAAAGTGGGTAACTGATGGTGGTTGGTTATGTTTGAAATAATTGCAGGATGTGAATGTTATAAACGGAAACTGGAGCGAAGATTGCTCCTGCTTGAAGAACGGTCACTTCCTGGATTACTGGCAAAACTTAAAACACGATGCATGCAAATATATATGAATTATTGTAAAAATTGAAACATGATGCAAATTCCCTTCAGACCATGAAGATTGTTGATCGAGGCCAACCCTGTACTACTAAAGAATAGAAAGAGAGGTTGAAGCAGCTTTTACCCGATAAGGTCGGGATCGATTTTCCTAGGGAGCTAGAAATTGAAATTGAGTTCTATCTAAGTAAGAGTTGTGTAATTGATCCTAATTGTACTTCTAAAATTTTTTTGGTTTTTGATTAACTTCTATCCTCCTAGCTTAACGTAGCTCAGTTTAGCATATTGGTAGTATAAATTTAAAAGTTAATCAAAAACCCAAAAATGTTTAGAAGTACAATTAGGATCAATTACACAACTCTAACTTAGATAGAAACTCAATTTCAATTTCTAGCTCCCTGTGGAAATCGATCCCGACCTTATCGGGTAAAAGGTGCTTCAACCTCTCTTACTACTCTTTAGTAGTACAGGGTTGGCAAAAATGAAGAATTTAGATGTGACCAAACCCACAAGGCTGCCTACGTATCCCCTCTTAAACAGATATCAATTCAAGCGTAGTTCAGTTACATCAAGTGAATAAATGTAAACAATCCTAAATATAGTATCTCTTGACTGCGTCTGAGTTGATAGGTTTTAGCCAAATCTCTGTCCATTTCTGCAAGTATAAGTGATCCTCCTCATAGTACTCGATGAACCATGTAAGGACCTTGACATTTAGGTGAAAACTTCCCTTTGGCTTCATCCTAATATGGGAAGATTCGCTTTAGCACTAACTGCCCCGGTGTGAATTGTCTAGGCCTGACTCTTTTGTTGAAAGCTCTGGACATTTTGTTCTGGTAAAGTTGACTGTGACACACCGCATTCATTCTTTTCCGTCAATGAGAGCCAGTTGTTCATAATGACTTTGCATCCATTCTGCATCACTGAGTTTGGCCTCTTGTATGATTCGCTAGGAAGGAATTTCTACTTCGGTGGGAATTATAGCTATCCAAAAGGACAGGCCGACCCGTCCCATCCTGCGTCCCATTGCGGTATCGTCCCGTCCCGTCCCGTTCCAAGTTAAACGGGATGGGACAGGAAGGCCGTTTCATCCCGTTTTTCCCGTCCCGCATCCCGTCCCACCAGATTCGTTTTTAAAACTAGTTGTTGGGCAACGGCTTAAATTGCAAAAATAGTCATTGCCAACGGTCATAAATGGTCAAAACAGCCCCTACACTCCCCCCCTCC